>PVIR01027001.1:0-23028 GCA_004026965.1 Petromus typicus
TTCTCTCATAGATGGTATTCTAAGTATGCTGTGTCATTCTCAGGAGATGACCTCACAGAATAGGAAAATGTGGACCTCAGCAGGTCCTCATGAGTTTATTTGCAGAAAGTAGAAAAAAACACCATCTCAGGCAGCTACAGCTCTGAAGGCACAAAGCTTCATGGTAGCCTCAATTAAACACTTTCACCATTGAACGAGACGTGACAATACAAAATGAGTCAGAGAAAGACAAGCTTTGGAATTAGGTAAGCTTGGATCCAAATGGTGACCTTTTCTTTTCCTTAATGTATTTTTATTGAGTACCTGTTCTACGTATTCATGCTGTAGAAACAGAGCAGTCAAAGTCCCTGCCCCAAAGATCCTAAAAAGAAGAGCAATACATAAACATAAATGAATCAATAAAGTTTCTAATGACAGATAAAAGTATTGGCATTATGGATAAAGTTTGGCTTCTTGTCTCTCCTCCAAAGGCCTCAGAGAGGTGTCTTGGAGCAATAGGAATAGCAGTTATAAAAGTCCCAAGGTAGGAATGATAAAGGAATATATAAAAAAGACAGAAGGCCAGAACAACTGGAGAGCAATAAACAAGGGAAGCAGATGTGCAATGCAAGGCCACGAGGGGAGGCTGGAGCCAGATCAGGAGGTCTGTGGGGGGCTAGGTGGAAGCCACTGGGGAGGCAGCCAGAGCCATATTCTAAAATATAAATAAGTCACTTCACTATCTGTGTGAATTCCTTCAGTGTGTCACTGGCTACATGACCTTGGATAAATTACTTGTCTTCTCAGAGCCTCATTTTCTACATGTATGAAGAGAATTCTACCTGAACACACAACTACAGCACTATGAAGAATACAATAGCATGAAAGAAGCATCTAGTACAATGTCCGATGAAGAAACAGTAATAAAATTTTGAAAATTTAACTTCAATATTATTGTAAATAAAGATACTGAAGGTGATGCAGTAATATAACAATATAACAACAAAGATTTAAATAGTTCTATTATCAGTTTATGGCTTTGGCTGAGCTCGTGTACAAGTAAAATACTTTGGCATCTTAGTAAGACGTCTCAAATGTGAACTAAGAGTGAGCCTTAAATAACACAGCCACAGAAATTCATTTCTTTTTTGGGGAGTGGGAAGGTTGTTATGTACATGTACCAACTCCACACCAGGAATCTACACATTATGCACTACATACAGGTACTGATAAAATACAGTCCACACACAAAAACTCATCTCTCATGTACATCACTGTGCCTTCATCCTAAGAGTGATTTTTATAGGAGTCACCTATTAATACCATTATATATCTCATAGGAGGAAATTACTAATTTTTATAATTTATTGATGACTTAAATGTGATAACTGAGCTAACCTAACCCCAATCATTTTACTCCAGGATTCTATTTAACTTCACTTATTGGTGAGCTGTTCAGAATCAAATGCCTGGAGCCTATCTGATCTTCTGTTTGGCTAACGGTACAGAATGGAGCCTTCCCGTGCTTGTTCTAAATCTGACACTATGGAAGTGATTTGAAACAAGGGGAAGATCTTCCAGTCATCAGAGTGCTTCTAACGTGGGTTCTAACGTGGGTCTAACGTGGGTTTTCTCCCCTTACATCTAGGGCATATCTCTCAAGAGAAGATATGGAGGTTGACCCATCAACTACTGCTCCTTTAAACACACCAGTTCAGTTACTGGTGAGAAGTAGTAATTGTGTTACTTTGGTCCCCGTCTAGCTGCCCACTCCTTTCACTCAGTTACTGAGGGACATTGTTCTTTTCCCTGGCAAGCTGATTTATCAGAGCCTTCTTTTCTTTCAGCCTTTTAGGATCTTACTGCAAAAAGACATGAAAAGTAACTTACCTATGGTCTTAGCAACTGCCTCCTCTACCTCACTTAGTGACTTTAAGGACAGCAAAAAATGACACCTAGACACACATTTTTTTTTTATTTTTAGGAAAAATCAGAGCATCCTTTTAGCAGCAAAATCATGACAATTAGTCTTTTCAGGATTCATAAGAGCATTCTAAAAAGTGATTTTTAGTTATGAGTCAGTAATTCATATAATGTTAACTTTAATTATTATAATGTCTTCATAATGAAAATATTATATTTCCTATTTAGCATAAGAAAAACAGGGCAAATTACTTTAATGTGAATATAATAAAAATACACATAGCTACATAGTAACTGAGGGAGGCAGAATCAAGTAACGTTTTTACCATAAAGGATACAGTCTTACTTTTAGCCCATGCTTTTTTAAAAATAGGTGACTTTTTCAATTTCTGGATATATTTAGATAATTACAACCTTTTTGCTTTATTTGTAAGTAAAGATAAACGTGTTAGGCTTCTATATCTACAGCAAAGACTTGAAACAATCAACTTCGAAAGAAGAGATTTATTTTAGCTCATGGTTTTAGACACTTTAGTTACCTTTGTTACACTGGGTGAAGGAGCACATCACAAGGGCACAAGGTAGATGAAACCCTTCACCTCATGACTAGAAAGTGAAAGAAAAGCAGAAGAGACATGAGTCCCACAGTCCCCTTCAAGGGCATGCTCCCAATAAATCAAGACCTCCCTTCTCTTAATGTAGCCCTATTTCTTAAAGTTGTATTCCAAGAATTCAAAGATGCAGGCTAAGTCTTTACCATACAGGACTTTGGGAAACACTGGCTCATCCTTGAAATCCATACTCAAGAGTTCCCTAATCTCACATGGTCCAGGATTCCTCAAAATTCCAAGTGCAGGGGCCGGGGATTTAGCTCAGTGGCTCCGGTGCCTGTCTTGCAAGCACATAGGCCCAGGTTCAATTCCCTGGTAACCACATACAATATTGGATGTAGAGACTCATGCCCAGCAGCAATCAGTATCACATACCACAGTGCCGGGCGTGGCGGCTCACGCCTGTAATCCCAGCACTAGGGAGGCAGAGGCAGGAGGATTGCTGTGATGTGTGTTTGAGGCTGAGCTCAGGGCCAGCCTGAACTCCAAAGTGAGACCCTGTCTCAAAACAAAACAAAACAAAAAAGATTCCAATTGCAAAATCTTCCCTGAGATAAAGTAAACTCTACTATAGATTCTTGTAAAATACCATGACAAATTACATGGCTCTAAGACACAATATTAGAACAGGCACAAGGCAAGACTTCCTATTCTAAAAAGGAGCAGTAGGGAAATAATACATAGGGATCATACAAAAGCAAGGCTGAAACCCAGCAGTGTCCGGATTAAATTCTAAGTCAGCTTCCAAGGCTTACTGGCAGGATGTGAGCTCCCAAGGCCTTGGAT
The DNA here is from genome assembly GCA_004026965.1 of Petromus typicus. NCBI lineage: Eukaryota > Metazoa > Chordata > Mammalia > Rodentia > Petromuridae > Petromus > Petromus typicus. Next base: position 3,300 of record PVIR01027001.1, read on the forward strand.
GATCCCACCCCTACCCTTCTGCTGGTTGTAGCCCACGTGGCCATTCTCTTGGTCTGGCTAAATACACTGCTTGCAATTTTCTTCAGTGTATGTCATTTATCACTGGCCTCTCTACCTTTCTGGGGTCTCCACAGCAGTTTCATTTCCACAGCAGTGTCGTGTCAGTGTGCTGCAGGAATCCTAACGCACTACTTGGCATCCGTTCCCCTGAAATCTTGGTGGAAGGCTCCAGGACTCTATAGAGCTTACGTTTTACACTTGTGAAACTACCAGCATGTGAAGAAAGCCAAGTTCTATCTCACAACCAGGGCCTGACTAGAACCTTAACTGAACAGCCCCTCCTGCATACCTAGCTGGCTGAACATAAGAAAACCACATCCTTGAAAAAATGATACCTGAGACAATGAGGTGAGCAAACTAACTTAGGACTTTCCTCACAAGAAAATCTTTGTGATGAATTTGCATTTCTACATTTTGAACCTGTGATGGGTGGGGTGACCTTGCAGATTCTCCAGATGACCGTCCACCATCCTTCCTATTTCCTGGTGCAGAGAGCTTGGTTTCATTTTAACGATCCCGGTAACAGCACCTTTATGAGTGATCTTTTTCCAAGTCAAGGTGTGAATTTTTCAAATCTTCCCCCTCAGCTCTTCTTTGTTCTAAATTCTCACAATCAGTTTGGCTAAAATCATCTATCCATCTATGTCTGATTGCTTCAGTGTCAGATAAACTACTTTATCACTTTTAGAATTCAGCCTTCCACAAAGTCTCAGGGCATGGACCAAGTCATGTTGCCCTGGCTGAGGAAGGATGGGCTCTAGTTCAATTTTCCTTTTTCTTTCTTTTTTTTGTACCTGGGATTGAACTCGGGACCTTGCGCTTGCAAGGCAGGTGCCAGAACTACTGAGCCTAATCCCTGGTCCCAGTTTTTAACAGAATCCTTACCTCCATCTGTAACCTCACCAGCGGTGTCTTCACTACATCCCTATCTGCAGTCTGGTCTTCACAGCCCTCACCAGAAGCCAGTCATTATGCTCCACTTCCCACATTCTCCCCCAGACTTTTCTAAACTCCTCCTGCAAAGGTTCTTCCATGCTGTCAGCTACACAGTTATAGCAAAGAGACTATTCCTTGTACCCATTTTCTGTGTTGGTCAGATTTTTGTTTGCTCAGAAATACCTAAGACTCAGAGAATTTACAGAGGGAAAATATTTGGGCTCATTTAGAGGACTCCGTGGTCTGTTGCTCTGCGGGAGGCAACATATCCCAGTGGGCTCCTGTGGCAAAGCACACCCACTCTTCTTACTGCTGGAAAGCGGAAAGGGAAAGACTGAGGTTTCACATTTCCCCTCACATCTGTGCCCCCAATAACCTCAAGACCTTTCAGTAAGCCTCATTTGTCAGAGTTTCCACCATTTTGCAAGATATTAATCTAAAGACCAAGCCTTTAAAATGTAGGGGCTGTGGGAGACTTTTCCACACACAAACTGCAGCAGATAACATTGTAATAAAAGATTAATAAAAATTAAATGAGTGTGGACATATTTAATTCCAACTGCTAAATAAGTAAGAAAAATAGTCATTAAATGAGAAAAAAAAATCTGTTGTGAGAGGGGAAAATCCTATACTTGTCTACCTCCTGGGTTAACTTATTTCATTAATTATAGGACACAAATCTATGGTTATTACAAATCGTATTAAAAATAGGTCATTCATGGAAAATGTAGTTACTTCTGTTGTATAAGTAGTGTAATGCTAGAAGTACTTTTAAAAAACTTACTTTTATCCTTATTGCTGTAAGTAAGATCTAAAGCTCTCAACACTAACTGGTACTCAACACTGGTACTGTGGCACATCCTTGTAATGCCAGCATCAAGGGAGACTAAGGCAGGTGGGTCACAAGTTTGAGTCACACCTCTATAACTATGCAATGCTTATTTCAAAAGCAAAAACAAAAATAAAAAGGATTAGATGTATATCTCAATAGTAGATACCTCTTGGTTTTTATGCCCAGTATACATGAAGCATTCAATAAAGCAAGCCAGTACTCAATATTATAAGGATCTGATTGGGTTAAAGCAGCATTTCCCCAACTTTTGGCCTTAATCCATGTACTGAGTTGCTGGAACTTTACTGAGTAGCCCAGGAACTATTGCCACATCTCTTCTAACCTTGGGTAGCAGAAGGAGAAGAAAGAAAGGGAGCAAGTCATATGTGGATCAGGGTTTATTCTTGGAGGTCAGTCCCAGGCACACTGACTGCAGTAGGACCCAGGGTCAGGCAGAAACCAAAGACCAGGAGAGAGTTTGTAAATGGAACCTCAACATTTACCATAGTGTTAAGGGGAGACTTGCATGTTAGGACAGATTTGAATTCTGGCCTAACAGCATTCAGCCTTGCAGTGGTCCTGGAACACCTTTTTCTCCAGGTTATAGAGGTCTTTCAAGTTGTGGGACTCATGTACCAACTAGCTTAACATTAGTCTTGGGACCTACAGACAATCTTCATCACCCATCCTCCAATCTTAGGCAGAACAGCTATCTCCAGGTCAGTGCACAGGTCAGTACATAATAACCAGGGTAATTAATCCCTGGGTATATAATCGCCCAGTGAAAGGGAATTATGTTTTGCCCTGCATCATGCCCAGCTGCAGGGTGGCCCTTGGTGCTTCCCTTAGAAAACTGTGAAGGTTTTTGTAGCTGTGAGAATTAAAGACTATCTTTATGAGCACTTGTTCAACTTTGGAAAGCAAAACCCCAGAATCCTGCAACAGAATTTCGATTTAAAACTCAGTGCTGGGCTAGTGAAGCTAATGATGGGCAGGCCCTTATTGCCACCACAGCAGAATTCTTAGCAGAAATCTTTTAGGCTAGGAGTCAGGAGCATAGTATTTTCTCAGTTCTGAAGAATGCCAACTAAGAATACTGTGTCTGGCAAAGGTATTCCAATTTGTAGAAATAAATAGAAATAAATAAGGCATTAAGACACTGCTAGACAGATGAAAGCTGATACTATATCTATACCTGACCTGTGATACAAAAAATACTAAACAGACTTCTTTAATCAGAATGAACTGGATGTTAGAGAGAAGCAAGCATCAGGAAGCACAAAATTCACTGGTTAGAGTAATGACATTCATACAATTCAGAGTGATCTAGTATCATAAAATAGTGCATAAGTCACTTATACCTCTAGAATGAAGACTAAAAAGCGAAACAAAATTTATATTAATTATTAAGAGATAGGCAGTTCATAAAAACGTAAAGTGAGGCATAAAATTTCAAAATGTGGGGTGGAGTATAATGTGGGGTGTAGTTTTTTTTAATATTATTTTGTCTCCTTTGATATTTACAATCATGTTATACTGCTTTAATTTCAAAATTGCTTATAATACTAAAAAAGCAATCTTTTTGTAATTTTCATGGAAACCACAAAACAAATTGGTAATACACAAACCACAAAAATAGTATGAAAGGAATTAAGAGACATTTCTAACTCTTTTCCACTGTTAGTGGGAATGCAGACTGGTGCAACCACTGTGGAGATCCATGTGGAGATTCCTCAAAAAACTAGGATTAGAGGTCCAATATGACTCTGCTATACCCCTGCTATGTATATACATGAAAAAAGTAAAAGATTCATGTCAGGACTGGACCTGTGGCCTTCCTGCCACTGCCCAGACCGCCTCAGAGATGTGCAGAGACAGACCAGCAAGCAGGCGCAGTGGAGGTTGCGGGGAACCTCACCAACTAAGCAACCCCACACCATTAACTGGTGACCAGGCCTCCTTCCTGCTGCCACCCAGATCATATTAGAGGCACTCGGAGAAAGAGCACACAAGTGAGTATAGCGCAGGACATGGGGAACCTCACCAGCACTAACAGTCCACACCATTAACTGTCCTGCTGCCACTGAGAACACGCCCGAGGCCAGTGAAGACAGACTGGGCAAGTAAGGCATGGAGGACGCAGTGCAGTGGGGTGCATGGGGGGAGTGCAATGCTTTAGTTCATTGCAGTGAATCTCAGCAAGAAGGGAGCTTGCTGCCACTGACCAGTGACTGGGCCTGCAACTCCTCTAGGACCAGGAAAGGACCAGAAGGCCATGGAATCTCCATTTCTTGGTGGGCCAAATTGGACACAACTGCTTTATGGAGGAGAGTCTCCAAAGACACCCCCTGCTTCATGCAGACACTGAGTAAGTGCAACTGGTAAGTTGGTGGAGCCAGATCCACCTCCAAGAGCGCGGACTCTTGTAGGATTCAAACCTGTAGGGGCTCACTGAGCTCAACTCAAGCATTATACTCAGAAAATAGACAAGAGATGACAGATGTCCCCTTGTGACTGATGTTCTTAGTTTTGTATATTGTTTTTTCTCTTGTTGATAAATTTGAGTCATTTGTACTCAAATGAACATATCTTGAGGACATACTTATAGGTGAAATAAATAGGTCACAGATTATGTAAATACCATATCTTTTCTCTGGCATAAGAAACTGAAAGTGTAAATGAGTTCTAAAATGTATGATAGATATTATGAAATAGTAAGAAAATATTCAAAGGAAAAGGAGGGTGAGGGTAAGGGTAAGTAAAGAAGGGAAACAAAAAATCTGATGGTTAAAAAAGGAAACAAAGCTAATGTATATGGGGGTGGGGGGATTTAGGGTGGGCAGGGGAATGGGAAAAAATGATAAGCTGTGTCATGTACTATTACAAATGTCAATTATGATTATAATATGTATACAAAATGTACCAATAAAATGTTTTTAAAATTAATAAAATACATTCCTAGAGTAAAACACAACCACAAAAGATGGTGAAAGAGGAATAAAAAAAATAAAATACTAGAAAACAAGGTAAAAAATGACTATAGCAAGTCCATAATTATTTATTAGTTAGATTAAATGTAAATGGACAAATTTCAAATTACAGACAGAATAACTGAAGGAAGGAAAGGACCATTTTACAAAAAAAAAAAAATAAATAAAAATATTGCACCTCATTTTAATATAAAAACATCTCAAAGAAATCAGGAATGGTCATTCCTATATCAGATAAACTAGATTTTTAAATTTAAAGTAGTAAAAAGGGATAAGGAAGATTATATAATTACAAATGTCCAATTAATCAAGTAGATGTTTATGTGCTTAATAGTAAGACACATAAATATATAAAGAAAATATTAGACCTGAAGGAAAATTCAGACTATAGTAGAATACTTTACACCCTAATTTCAGCAATGGAAAGATCATGCAGACAATATATCATCAAGTAAACAGCAATGTTAAATTACCCCTGGACCAAATGACCCTAAAAGATATCTACAGAATAGTCAGTCCCATAACTACTGAACCTGTTCTTCTCAACAGCACACGAATCATTCTCCAGTATAAATCATAAGCCACAAGACAAGTCTCAAATTTTAAAGAGTTTAAATCATATGAGTGTATTTTCCAACCACAATGTGATAGATTAGGAGTCAATAACAAGGAAAACTGGAAGCTATACAGGTATATAAAATTTAAACAACTTGCCTTTTAAACAAATAAATAAAAGAATTTAAAAATTCATTAAAACAGAGGAAAATGGATGCACAAAACACTAAAAATCAACAAGATACAGCAAAACAGGCTAAAAGTGCCAAGAGAGACAGTTATCAAATAATGTCAGCATTCAAAAACCCAGAAAGATATCAAATAAACAAGTTTGCACTGAATTTCAAAGACCTATGGGAAAAAACTCAAACTTAGAAGAAATAATAAAGATCAAAACAGAAATAAATGAAAAATAAGGATAAAAGACTATTCAAAAGAGTCCATTCTTTGAAAAGATAATCCAAATTTCAAACTCAGCTAGACAAACTAAAAGAGAAGAAAGAGTAAATAAAGGCATAAAGGGGTGTTACAACTTATATCACAGAAAATAATCATTAGAGATTATGAATAACTATATACCATCAAATGTGACAACCTAGAAGACATAGAAAAATGCAAGAACAATACCTTATAAAGATTGAATCATTAATAAATAGAAAATCGAGAAGACCAATAGTGAACAAGATTGAATCAGTAATAAAAATTCTACTGTCAAAGAAGAGCTCAGGGCAAGATGTCTTTACTTCTGAGTTCTACCCAATGTCTAATGGAAGACAAATTTCAATCTTCCTTAAATCAAAAACATGTTCATGTTCATGTTCCAAAAACATGAACAGGAAAGTGTTTCAAAATTGTTCTCTGAGGCCAGCATGAGTATGATACCAAAACCAGATAAAGTTACTACACAAAAGAAAGATATAAGCAAATATTCTTGGTAAACAGATGCACAAATCCTCAACACAGTACTAGAAAATGAAACCTAACAACCATGAAAAAGATTATTCATTGTGATCAGGTGGAACTCATCCCATAAATGCAAAGAACTTCTAAATATACAAGTGAATAAACATAAATCAGAACATCAAGAGAATGAAAGATAAAAACAGTACTATGATCTTAATATATGCAGAAAAGGTATTTTATAAAATTCAATATCCTTCATGCAAAAGCATTCTGAATAAGTTAGGTACAAAAAGAATATTCCCCCAAATAAGAAAATCTATTGCACAGTTAGCCAATAGCTAACAATATATCAAGTGGGCAAAGGCTGAAATATTCCTAATATGTATCTCTAAGATCTATGACAAAATAAGAATGGCTATGTTCGTTACTTTTATTCAACACTGTACTGGAGGTCCTAACTGAAGCAGTCAGGTAAGAGAAAGACTGTCTATTCATTTTGTAAACAAATTTAATAAAATTGCAGGATACAAAAGCAACATACAAAAATATATAGCTGTTATATGCTAATAGCAAATTATATGACACAAAAATTAACAAGTCTCACTTACAGTAGCATAATAAATGAATAAAGCAAGCTTAGGACTATCATGAGAGGTGGAAATCTCTAAAATGAAATCATAAATTATTAATGAAAGAAACTGAAAAGGATAAAAAAGTGGAAGGTTATTTCAAGTTCATACTTTAATACTGCTACAATGTCTATACTACACAAAGTGATCTATAGATTCAATTAATTACCTATCAAAATATCAATTACATTCTCCACAAACAATGATAAAATTTATCAGGAAGTACAAAAAATCTAAATACTCAAAACCATCTTAAGCAAAAAGAATAAAATATCTGACTTCAAAACATATTACAAAGTTTTAGCAATCAAAACAGCATAGTATTGGCATAAAAATGAACTCATAGACCTATGGAACAAAATGGAAAGCCAAGAAACAGACCTATATATCTATAGCAACTGATAATTGACACAAATGTTAAGAACATGTAGTAGAGATAGGACACAGTCTTTTCAATAAATGTTAAGATGGACAAGAATGAAATTAGACATTCATCTCTCATTTTTACACAATTTAACCTAAGATAGATTAAAGAGTTCAATGTAAATCCTAAAACTAATGGAAAAAAAATATAGGAGGAATGTTTTAGGACATTAGGATGAGCAGAGAAATTCTTTTCTTTTAAAAAGACCCCAAAAGCACAGGGAAAAAAAAAAAGAAATAAAAGAGATTATATTATACTAGAAAGATTTACACAAAAGAGAAAGCAATCAACTGTGTGAAGAGAATCTAAAGAATGGGAGAAAATATTTGCAAACTGAATTTAACAAATGTTCAAGAGCTAAAAAAACTTAACAGCATAAATATAATTATCTTGATAAAAAATGGGCAATGAACTTAGACATTACTCAATAGAAAACATACAATTGTCAACAGGTTTATGAAAAATGCTCAACATCACTCATCTTCAGGAAAAACAGATCAAAACCAAAAGATATAGCTTCTTTCTTACAAAAAAATGACTTACCAAAAATACTAAAGATAAATATTTTGGTGAGGGTATGGAGATAAAGAAGATCTTGCACACTACTGGTGGGAATGCAAATTAGTACAGTTATTATGAAACACTATGAAGTGTTCTCAAAAAATTTAAGAAAGAATAACCTTACATCTAGCTATTCCACTAATTAGTGTTCAAAGTAAATAAAACTAGTATGTTAGAGATATCAGCATTCATGTATTTGTTATAATAATACACTAAATAGCCAAAAATGGAACCTGAAATATCAATGAAATAATCAGTGAATAAAGATAATATGGTGTACATATATATATCATGGAATATTATTCATACATGAAAAGGATGAAATCTTATAACTAGCAATAGCATGCATGTAGCTGCTGAATTTTGTGTTGTGAAATAATCTACACATACATAAATACCACACAACACTCTTACATAGATATAAAATTTACTGCATAGATATTTAAAGGAGTAGTTATTAGAGGACAAAGAGTTGGAGGAATGAAGAGGATAGAAATAGTTTTTAAAATAGGTAATAAATTATAGGTAGGTAGGAAGAAGTTCTGGTATGCTATTGCCCACCTGAATGACTGTAAAGAACACCAATGTACTGTATATTTCAGAAAATTGCTAGGAAGGATTTTAAATGTTTTTACCACACAGAAATGGTAAATGCTTGAGGAGATATATTATACATATATATTTTACATGGTATCTTGCAAATATATGTATTTTTGTCTTTCTGAAACAATTAAAATTTAAAATAAAATAAATGTCATTTTATGTTTTATTCATTCCTTCATACATAATATATTTCATATTAAAATAGGAAAGAAAATCAAAGTAATAAAAAATCAAATACAATAGCATTTATTCCAGAACAAATTCCAAATGACTTCTATGCATATAGAATATAAAATAACCATTTTCTTTGTTTTTTATATAATATTTAGAATAAGTTATCAGATGGAAAGTGCTTGAAGGCATATCTTCCCATAACTTGCTTTGGTTATTAAACTTTTTTCAATTAGTTCTTCATCACTGCCTGAGTGTTAATGGAGAAATCAAAAGTCTGAATGATACATAAAAAAAAAAAAACTAGAGTTTGTGAGTACAGTTAACATGGAACTAAGTTCACTGGCTAAGATTTCCCCATATATGTAAATTTCAAAAGTTGGTACTTGGTGACAATATACCTTCTGGATGCTTGGAAGTCTCAGTAGGGAAATATTCAAACCTAACCTTCCTCAGTCTGAGCAGAAACAAAATCATAGAACTCAGAGTAATAAACTGGAAAAACTTTGACTCCATCAACTGTGAGATCACAAACATGGAGGACTACAGAGAAAATATTCCTGAATTCTTTTTTTTTTTTTTGAGACAGGGTCTCGCTTTGTGGTTCAGGCTGGCCCTGAGCTCAGCCTCCAACTCACATCACAGCAGTCCTCCTGCCTCTGCCTCCCGAGTGCTGGGATTACAGGCGTGAGCCGCCACGCCCGGCACTGTGGTATGTGGTACTGGTTGCTGCTGGGGTGAGTCTCCACGTCCAGTATTGTTATGTGGTTACCGAGGATCGAACCCTGGTCCTTGCGTTTGCAAGACAGGGGCCGGAACCACTGAGCTAAATCCCTGGCCCAATATTCCTGCATTCTACCTCTAAGTGTGTGATTTAGATGGTGAAGAACAACCAGACTCAGAAGGGGCGGTAAGGAGAGGTGAGCTAAACAGGAAGATGAAGCTGATCTACGTTAAAGATATGGGGAGGTGGAGGAGGAGGAGACAGTGAAGATGAAACAAGCTCAGAACTAGAGAGGGAGAAAAGGAAGGGCACCTCTTATAATGAAAGACGACACTCAAGATGAAGATGACTATGTAAATGGAGAAGGAGGACGATGGTCTTGGGAAGAGAAAGGAAACAGAGATGCTGAAGATGATGAGATCATTAGACCTTAGGTTACACTTAGATCAGATTCTGGTCTCAGGTATACCACAGTAATTCTGTTTTTATTTGTGTATAGCTAGCTGTCCCTACAGAAAATGTGATTTTTATGGTACATATATAACATCCTCAATATGATCTAATTTATGCATGACCACTTTCTATGTAGAAAAATATTTACAGTGACCATAACTATGAAATTCTCTACTAGTTCACTTAGAATTTTCATTTTTCTACCTCAAACTCACTGCAGTAGTCATTTTAGACCATAATTAAAACATAATCACTTTTATACAGGCACAGTTTGGTACACTTAATTCCTAAGGATTTAAAGTTATTCATAAATTAATTAAATCTCTACCCACGGTAATATGAAATGACAATAATTTCTGGACTAAGTTGATTATTTTTTTACAGGTGTTCCAGAAGTCTTTAGTTTGAAGATGACAGCTTCTGTTTTAGCTAAGAGGATATGTCATACAAATAACTTGCAATTATAAGAAGAAAAGCAAAAAGTTCTCTTCAGTAACAGTTCTCTGGATTTCATGGTCCAGTACTGTTTTGGATTTTGTGGCAACTGACAAGATTTTATTTTTGAACATGTTTCTCCAGGCTGTATCCCATGGCTGCTTACTGTTTGGTTGTAAATGTGTATTTATTTTTTTTCTTATTTTCTTTATGAGCATTTTTACCTCTTGTTTAATCCCTGACTGCTGTCCCAAAAGAAAGTTGGAAACACACGTGAATACCCAGGAAAATCTGAATCTTATATTTCAGTTGCATCGTCAGAGCTGTCTGGGCTTTGAGTTGTAGAGGAAATAGATTATTTTTGGAGACATAAACATAACTACTGATACACTTCTGTGTAACCACCTCTGGCTACTGTAAATTTGGTTGGCAACATACATAACTGTCTTAGCAACATGAAGCTGCTTTGGAAGTAGCAGTAGGTATTCCTCAAAAGTCAGAACAATTGCTTGTAGATAATTAATGAGATGTTAAGTCAAGGTTTTAACTTGGCTTCCCAAATGATTTAGATACCAGCTTTGAAAAGTGTAATTTTCTGAGAACCTTTAATTATTCTTCTATAATTTTAAAGCATTATCCAACACAGCATTTAACTGAAATATACTAGCAGCTGGAAAATAATTTGAAATTAAATATTAAGATTTCCAAATGAATTTTTGCCCATTGCAAATACAAAAATGTCAGGTTAAATACTTCCTTACATGGGCTGCTAAATAAAATACGATGAACACACGAGAATGTTTCCCCTTTTGTCATGATGGTCTCATGCTCTTGGCAATTAGGCTTGAAATCTCAGCTATGTAAATCTTATGCCCCATGTTTCGAATATTTGTAAGTTTAAAAAATGATAGTGTCAGCAAATTAATTGAAATTATGTTTCTATACTGGGACACATTGAAATTACTCAGTATAGCACTGCTGCTGCTTCTTTTTAGTTCAAAATCTACAACTTGGCATTTTAAAGTAAAAATTATAAAGTTAACTGTGGAGAAACTAAAAAGTTCCCAAAGTGACTGAAATAAAACACTTGGGATAAATTTAGTGGAAAGATTGGAATCTCCAAAAGACTAAAAAATTTTTTCTATTAATTTTAACGGTTGAAAGGCCCTACTTTAGGCTCTAAGAATTACTCTTCTATATTATGCCAGATTATAAAATATTTATTTTTCAATTAAATGTATATATTGATTTTCTTAACAATTATTTTATTGTGCAAACAAAATTGAGTTCTTTGGTTTGAAAACACCACTTCAAGCTTCTAGAGGTATGTGAGATTTATTTAATTTTTTCAGTGGTATTTTCATGCAAATGTTTAATGTTTTGTATGAATTTTCAGTTCTACTTTAGTATCTTTCTATAGTAATAATTACAAAGTAGTCCTTCAAGAATTTTTTTCTCAGCCTGAGCTGTTCTGTGCCAGGGTAGGAGGATAAGCCTCCAGAAACTCCATCTGTTTCTCTGCCCATTCAGGGTAAGTGCTGCTGCCACGTGGAGAGCCATCTGATGAGTCAACCTGCACACTGTTCGACTGCTCTCTGGCCCTGAAAGCTGTCATATGACCAGCATGGGAGGAAGAAGCACAAGGAAACTTCATCTACTTTTCTGCCCATACTCGATGGGTACATGGGAAGACACTACAGCTACTTGTCTGCACATGCTGTGTAACTGTGGTGGCAGTGCTGGGACCCAAGCAGAGGGCTTCAGTGTATTCTGCCCTGTCTATCACACTGAAAAAACACCCACTGGAAGAGTGAAGAAATTCTGTTGACTCCAGTCATTGGTCAGTTGGTAGAGTCAATCCCATCTGTAGGATCCTGGACTTTTGCAGAGTTCAAGCCTTCAGGTGTTCATTGAGCTCAACTCGGGCATTATAGCCAGAACCTAGACAGGGGATGATGGCTGCCTCCCTGTGACTAATCAACTCCGATCTGCATGCTACTGCTCATACTATCTATAGGAGACAATGCAGATCCATGCCGTGAAGGGCCCTTTTGGTAGGGTTTTTGACTTTGATTTTTGTTATTATTATTGCTGTTGTTATACTCTTTCTTTTTTCCTGAGCTAACTTTCATTTTTCATTTCTATACTCTATTATTGCCAAACTTGTCCAATTTCAAGTTTTTAATTCTCTCAACTGCTCTTATTTTTACAGGAGAAGGAAAACAATCTGTTAGTCTGCCACTGTCAAGTACCCCTACCTTCTTTTGTTTCTCCATTCTCTACTGCCCTACAGTCAGAATCAGTTTCCAGAAGTTAATGCACTTAAATCTTCCCCACCCTCTTTTTTCTATACTATAACAGGAGGGTAAATAAAGTTTCTAGTGGTCCTGCTGTTGTTAGTCTGTTCTGTCTTATATTTGTCCCTTTTATCTCTCTGGCTCTCTAGCCTCTATCAGTTACCTGTAATTTGTGTGATTTTTATAAATATCTTTTATTTCTAATCTCCCTTTCTCCTATAGCTCTACCTCCCCAACTCGCTGGTGACCTTTTATTCCCAAAGGGTGGTGCTGTTATATTGAAGGACCTGTATGTTGTATAAATATTTCTGGTTAGTTCAAAATTTTGGCATATGGTCACAGATCTACCCCATGAGGTTAAAGCTATCAAACTCATAATTGCCAAAACTTATCAGTTTCTGTGCTGTGTTTGATTATGTTGATGATACTGATTGTATTCAGTCAACTGAGCTAATGTGATTGTTTGGTTCAAATATCTTCCAAGGTAGGCCAAAATTGAGATTAACTAAAGGCCACTACAGACCCAAGGAGGACAACTCAAGAAGTAGCCATCTAAGGGTTCCAAATGTTAAGATGAAAGAGATTTGAATTAAACATAGCCCAGACTGTAAGCCAAATTTATTAAACAAAAATCCAATTAAACCAAAATCATCAGTAGCAACAACAACAAAAAAATAGAAATGAGAAAAAATTTAAAAACCCAGACACAAAGATCATCACAAGAAAACCAGAGAAAATGGGAATAGATCAAACTGAAGCTCCAACACCAGGACTCTTTGAGCCAATATCAAAACAGGATCTTTGTGAAATGGAAATCAGATATAATTTCTGAGATAAAAACAGACATAGTGCCCACAGTGGAAGATATGATAAAGAAGAGATCAGGAACATGACAGAATCTCAAATTACAAAAGTAAGGGAATCTGTTAAATAGCTTTAAACAGATTTCCAGGAGATGAAAAACTCCAGTTAAAAGCTCGAAAAATAAGATAAATAAATGTGAAGACCAAATCTCAGATACAAAAGAAATGACTGCAGCCAATAAACAAGGAAGGGAGAATTTATGGAAAATAAACCACAAGAAATCAATCCAGTAGCTTCTAGATGATGCAAAGAAGAATAGAACTGATTGGAGTCAGTGAAGAAACAGGAAACAGTGCATAAGATATTTTTAAAAACTCATCACTGATATAATGGCAGAAAATTTCACAGGAAAAGGTAAAGAATTTGACATACAGATAAGTGAGGCACAGAGGATTCCAAGTGGCTGTGATAAAAAAAAAATAAAATCTACACCTAGGCATATAATAATCCAGATTCCAGAAACCCAACAGAAGAACAAATACTAAAAGCACCTAGAGAAAAGAACAAATCATATACAAAGGAAAGCCCATCAGAATCACAGAAGACTTCTCAGCACAAATTCTTAGTCAAGGAGAGACTGACGTGAAGTATTTCAAGCCCTGAAAGAAAACCTCCAATGTAGATTGATGTATCCTATAAGACTATCCTTCAAAATCAATGGGGAAATAAGATATATCCATGACAAAGAACATCTAAGAAACTTCATGAAAACAAAATCTGCACTCCAGAAAATACTAAAATAAATATTTAATAAAATAAATAATAAATAAATAATAAATAAATAATAATAATAATAAATAAATAAATATTTTCCTGGAGAAAATCCATGAATGTTATGACCCCATGAGACCCAGCAAAGTGAACTCATGAGACAAGGCAAAATACTAAATGAAAAGGAGGAAAAGCAAAAAACCGGGGTGGGGGGGGCAAGAACAGCAAAATATCATGGCAGGGCTAAATTGGTACATATCAATTATAACCATTAATGCCAATGGCCTCAAGGAGCCAATGAAAAGATAGATTGGCACAATGGATCAAGAAGCAATATCCAACAATAAAAAGTATACAAGAAACACACCTAAATCAGAAAGAAACCTATAAACTCAAATAAAGGGATGGAAAATAATTCTCCATGCAATGGGAAACCACAAAAATCAGAAGTGGCTATCTTATTTGCAGACAAAATAGATTTCAAACCAAAACTGATTGAGAGACAAAGAAGGACATTCTATCCTGTGTAGAGAACAATTCACAAGGAAGAAATGACATTCATTAAGTATTTATGCACCGAATTCTAGTGTACATAACTATATAAAACAAACATTAACAGACAAGAAAGGCCCAGTAAACACTACTACAATAGTAGTAGGGGACTTCAATACTTCACTATCACAAATAGACAGATCAACTAGACAAAAAAGCAATAATGAAACACTTGAACTGAACCACTTTTGAAGAAATGAACTTAATAGATGTTTACAAAGTATTTCACCCCACAAAACCAGAATATACATTTTTCTCAGCTGCTTATGAGTCATTCTCTAAAACAGACATCATGTTAGTTCAAAGAGCATGCTTACCTAAATGAAAAGGGATTGAAGTTATCCCCTGTATGCTGTCAGACTGCAGCACTTTTAAATTGGAGATCAAAAGAAATTCCAAGAACTTCACAAACACAAGGATATTGAACAACTCTCTCCTCAGCAACCAATGGGTCACAGAAGAAATTAAAGAAGAAAGTAAACAGTTTCTACAATTAAATGATAATGCCAGTACAACATAAAGGAATCTATGAGACACAATGAAACCAGTTCTATGAGGGAAATTAATAGCAGTGAATGTCCAGAATAGGAAAATACAGCAGGCTCAAATAAAAAACCAAATTCTGAACATCAAACTACTTGAAAAAGAGGAGCAAGATAAACCAAAGGTTCACACAGTGATGAAATTATAAGGATTAGAGCAGAAATTGATGCAATGGAGGCTAAGAGAACAATACAAAAATCAATAAATGGAAACACTGGTTTCATGAAAGAATAAAATTGACAAACCCTTAACCAACCTTATCAAACAAAGGAAGGAAAAGGCTTACATCCATGCAATCAGGAATGAAAAGAGGGAAATCACCACAGATCCAGCACAAGTTCAGAGGCTAATAAACACCTACTTTGAAAATCTGTACTCCAACAAGATAAAAATCACAAGAGAAATGGATAAATTCCTAGACACATATTAACTTCCAAAGTTGAACAAAGATGATATCAAAATGCTAAACCCCCAATATAATTATGTGAAACTGAAAATATAATTTAAAAAACCTATCAACAAAGAAATTTCTGGGTTCTAATGACTTTGCTGCTGAATTCTTTAAAACTTTTAGAGAAGAGTCAGTCATTACTTCTAAAACTCTTTAATGAAATTGAAAGGGATGAAATGCTCCCAAATTAATTCCTGAAAGCAACTATTACCTTGATTCCAAAAGGAGAAAAAGACCCAACTGAAAAGGAGAACCACAGACCAATCTCTAATGAACATTGATGCAAAAATCCTCAATAAAATATTGGCAAACAGAATACAGAGAATCATCAAGAAGATCTAACACCCTAAGTTGAATTCATCCAAGGATGTAAGGATAGTTCAACACATGTAAATTAATAAATGTAATAACTACATTAGCACACTCAAGGACAATAACCAAATGGTCAGTCATCTCAATAGATGCAGAAAGAGTGCTTGACAAAATTCAACACCCATTCATGATTAAAACTCTACAGAAAATTGGAACAGATGGATTTTATCTCAAAATAATAAAAATTATTGATGAGAAACCAATAGCCAACATACTAAATGATCAAAAACTGAAATCTTGGGCCGGGGAGTTAGCTCAGTGGTTCCGGCGCCTGTCTTGCAAGCGCAAGGACCCGGGTTCGATTCCCCGGTAACCACATAACAATACTGGGTGTGACACCCAGCAGCAACCAGTACCACGTACCACAGTGCCGGGCGTGGTGGCTCACGCCTGTAATCCCAGCACTCGGGAGGCAGAGGCAGGAGGATTGTGATGTGAGTTTGAGGCTGAGCTCAGGGCCAGCCTGAACCACAAAGTGAGACCCTGTCTCAAAAAAAAAAAACAAAACTGAAATCTTTCACACTAAGATCTGGAACAAGACAAGGATATCTAGTATGATCACTCCTGTTCAATGTAGTTGTGGAAACACTAGCCCCAGCAACTAGACAAAGAAAAAAAAAAAAAGGAATAAAGATGGGTAAGGAAGAAGTTAAACTGTCATTATTTACTGATCACATGGTACTGTACATAGAAGATCCGGAAAACTCAGCCAAAAGACTGCTAGACTTAATCATCAGCTTGTATCATAGCTGGATATAAGGTCAACACTCAAAAATCAATAGCTTTTATATACATGAATAACAGACTCACTGAAAGAGAAATCAGGGAATCAATTATATTCACAATAGCATCCAAAAAATGAAATAACTGGAAATCAGTCTAACAAAGGAGGTGAAAGATCTGCACTCTGAAAACTACAGCATTGTGAAAAGAGAGATCAAAGACGATTTCAGAAAATGGAATTATATCCCTTGTTCCTGGGTAGGAAGAACCAATATTGTCAAATTGGCTATAATGCCAAAACTACTATATATATTCAATACAATCCCAATTGAAATCCCAGTAATGTATTTCACAGAACTAGAGAATATAATCCAAAAATTTACCTGGAACTACAAGAAACCTAGAATAGCAAATGCAGTTCTAGGTAATAAGATCGTGGCAGGAGGTATCACATTTCCAATTGAAACAATACTACCCAGCCACTGAGATAAAAACAGCATGGTTCTTTCAAAGAGATAAGCCTGAGGATCAGCGGAACAAACTAGAAGATCCAGATACAATCCCAAATACACTGACCCACCTCATCTTTGACAAAGGTGTCAAACACAATGAAGGAAAGATAGCATCTGTAACAGAGCTGGAAAAAGTGGGTTTCAACTTGCCAAAATTAAAGCTAGATCTCTCTCTTTCTCCATGCACCAATCTAAAAGTGGCTTAGAGACCTATCATTAAAACAGAATTAAACCTGTCAAAAAATATGTTAGAAGTCTTGAAGACATCGGCATATGTAAAAACTTTATGAAAACTTCAGTAGCATGGGAATGAGCAGAAAGAATCAACAACTGGATCTCATCTAAGAAGCTACTTCACGGCAAGAGAAACCACCAAAAGTGTAGGACTATGATCGACAATATGGCAAACCATTTTTACCAGCTATTTCTTAGACAAAGGGCTGCTATCTAGAGTTATACAGAGGTCAAAAAATCAGCCCCCCAACTTAAAGATCCAATTCAAAAATGGGCCTCTGAAATGAACACTTTTCCAACGAAGAGAAAAGGCAGCTAAGCAACATGAAATGTTTAATACCACTGGTCATTCGAGAGATGCAAATGAAAACATGGAGATTCCATCTCACTCCAGAAAGAATGGCTGCTTTCACAAAATCAACAAACAACGAATGCTGGTGGGGCTGTGAGAAGAAGGGAACACTGCTCCACTGTTGGTGGCAATAGAGACCAACACAATCACCATGGAGATCAGTGTGGAAATTCCTTAAAAAACTAGGATTAGAGGTCCTATTTGACCTTGCTATTTCCCTGCTAGGTATATGCACAAAAGAATTAAAATAATCATACAAAAGTGACATATGTGCATCCATGTTTATAGCAGATCAGTTTGTGATAGCTAAATCTCAGAGGCAGCTGAAGTTTCTATCAATGCGAGACTAGATAAAAAAGATGAGGGCTGATATCCTCATAAGTAAAATAAATAGGTCACAGATAGGTACATATCGCATCTTTTATCTATTAGGAGAAAATAAAGATGTAAATGAGTCCTAGAACTGTATGTTATATATTGTGAAATAGAAAATGCTCAAAGTAAAATAGGGTGAAGGGGGGGCCAGGGAGTTAGCTCAGTGGTTCCGGCACCTGTCTTGCAAGCTCAAGGACTCGGGTTCGATTCCCCGGTAACCACATAACAATACTGGGCATGGAGACTCAGCCCAGGGGCAATCAGTACCACAAAGCACAGTGCCAGGCGTGGTGGCTCATGCCTGTCATCCCAGCACTCGGGAGGCAGAGGCAGGAGGATTGTGATGTGAGTTTGAGGCTGAGCTCAGGGCCAGCCTGAACCACAAAGCGAGACCCTGTCTCAAAAAAACCTAGAAAAAAAAAAAAATAGGGTGAAGGGGGAAAAATAATGAGATTATAACAAAAAAGTAAGGAAACAAATTTTATGTATATAGGGGGATGGTAGCGTGGGTAGGGCTATGGGGAAAAAAATGAGGATTAAGTTGTGTCTTATACTAGTACAAATCCCCATTATGGAGTGCAATCATGATGCGTGTATGCAATATACCAATAAAGATTTAAAAAAAAAAAAAGATGAGGGCTTTTCCTTTTAAAATAGAGTATTACTCAGCCATAAAAAATAATAAATTTGATTCACTTATACTCACATGGAAGTACTTTGAGGATATACTCATAAGTGAAATAAACAGGACATAGATGTCTAAGTGCTATATCTTTTCTATAGTATGAAAAATCATAGGTGTAAATGAATATCAAAATGTATGATAGGAAATGTGAAATCTGAAAATATACAAAAGGAAAAGAGTGGGTAGAGGAAAGTAAATAAGGGAAAGAAAAAACTTGATAGTAAAAAGCAAACAAAGCTTTATATGAGGGCAAGAGGTGCAGGGAGGACAGGGAATTGTGAAAAATGAGAACCAAGATGTGTCATGTTCATGTACAAATTCTCAATATTGAATGTGATCATAATGTATAAAATGTACCAATAATTTTTTTTTTTTTTGAGACAGGGTGTCCCTTTGTGGCCCTGAACTCAGCCTTGAACTCACAGAAATCCTCCTACCTCTGCCTCCCGAGTGCTGGGATTATAGACATGAGCCACCACGCCCAGCACTGTGGTATGTGGTACTGATTGCTGGTAGGTGTGAGTCTCCACGCCCAGTATTGTATGTGGTTACTGGATATCGAACCTGGGCCCTTGCACTTGCAAGGCAGATGCCAGAACCACTGAGCTAAATCCCCAGCCCATATCAAGACTTTTTTTTTGGTGGGGGAGGAGATAGGCTCTCGCTTTGTAGTTCAGGCTGGCCCTGAGCTCAGCCTCAAACTCACATCACAGCAGTCCTCCTGCCTCTGCCTCCCGGGTGCTGGGATTACAGGCGTGAGCCACCACACCTGGCACTGTGGT
>PVIR01027002.1:0-23320 GCA_004026965.1 Petromus typicus
CCGAGAGAACATTTTCCTATGAAGCCACCCTCTCCACATTTAGCTCCACGGGTGAGCGCCTAAACAATTGTTTGATCAGTGGCTGTTCTCAAAGAAAATGAAGCAGTGAGGCCTGTAAGAAAGAGAACCGTTTGCCAACGAAATGGTGATTATTTCCGACAGCCCAAACATCTCTGTGGACACTTGTGGACCTAAAAGATGGTGTTTAGTAAGCTTATGCCATGAAGCCAATCTCCGCTGTCGGCTAAGTATTTGAGAGCTTGGGAATGTCAGAGGCTCTGCCTAAATGGCCCATGGAAAGATGACTCATACTAAGAATCAGGGAGCACTGGGATGGTTTCCATAAAACGGTGCATGTAGTCCCGCCACCTGCACCCTGTGCCCACGTGCAAGTCCCCTTTTGTGCTGCGTTTTTCAGAGTCTGTGGCAGTTCCTAGGGCTCCACCTGGGAAATAGCATGGAGAAATGGCAGATCGGTGTTCCACGTGGCTCTCCCTGGTGTTTGCCACTGAGTATTAGTCAAGGTCTTGGAATCGGGTTACTCAGGATTGCATATGTGTTACCTTGAGAGAAAATTCAACGCAAAAAAAAAGTTTTTTAAAAAGTAGATCTCTTGGCCTGCCTTTAGCACCAGACTGTGAAGCTAAGTGTTGGCTTTCTCTGTGATTTGTTCGGGGATGATCTCTTGTTTCTCGAAGCAGCGTGTCACTTTATCCTGTCGCCAAGTGCTAGCTGCTCTGGCCTGCATGGATCTGGGTCCTTCTGAGTTCTGTCCAGTTTTTCTTGTCTTTTTCTGGTCACAGCTTGTTTTCATCCTCATTGGATTGATTTTGCAGATACTGTTGTAAGCTTTTGTTATAGTTATTTCGGCTGATTCTCTTTTCCTAATATTGTGTCTGACTTAATGCTATCCGTGATCCTTCCTTACCTACAGTAGTCTGTGGATACCCAGTCTTCTGTCCTTTTTGTTCAAGTGAGTTATTTTTGTTCTTGAGAGACCCTAGCACATTGCGTCTTGTTGTGTTATGTCCATGGGTCACATACATGGGAAGAACTGTGGAGACAGGCTTCATATATTACCACATTATTCTTAGAGGTCTAAAGCATGCTTTTTGTGAGGGAGACTAGGTCATGGAAAGTGATATTTCATTTTTCCCTAGGTTTGGCAGACAGGTAGTGGCTGGTCATCATCAATGGATCCCGCTGGTCATGACCCATTCAGAAGACAGTTTCTTCTGCCTCATTGGCAAGGATCACATCCCTTTTGTGGCTCGTTAGGCACCTGGTGTTGTCCTGAGACCTGGGCCCCTGGCAAACATTTTTCACTAACAACCTGATACAATCCAGCTGGTGATTGAATGCACCTACTTGTTTTCCTTCTACCCTTGGCTTTTGTGGTTTTTTGAATTTCCTGGAAGACAAGCAAGGAATGAAGGCTCCGCTTGGTTCAACACCCTCCACAGTTCGCTAGAGTGACCTTTATTGGTCAAACATGGATGTTGAATTGGCTGGCGATTCCTCCAGCAGATTTTCCATTTAATGCTTAGATGGCAGCCACGTTCGCTATGCCACACAGGTTGGAGATGGCACGCTGTAGTTTCAGGGGAGTCTGTTTAATCTGGCCAGGTTTTCTTGTGCAGTCTTCAGCATGTGCCTGGAGGAAGACGCAGTGACTTCTCTGCCTTTTCACCAAAGGCAGCAAAAATGCACATAGGTAAGTCCATGTCGTATCTGTCCCTGGTGCATAAAGAAGGAAGTGTACTCTTACACATCAAAGCTCCTGAGGTATCAGGAAAAACAAGCAGACAGTAGAGTCAAAGTACAGGCTGGCGTTGCACAGGTTAAATGCCTAACTTTCTGTCCCTTACACATGGAATTTTTCATCTGTTCCACTCAGGTGCAGTTGTCATGGGAAACATGCCCTCTGCTGTGTGTTCCTGATTTCTTCACCTGCATGGAGCCATAGTGCTGCAATATCGCATCCTCTTGATGAACTTTGGGCCCATGATATGTGAGAATGGTATGCATTTCTTTCTTCAAGGGGTAAATGTCGTTTTCTAGGCCTCATAGGCGTCACCCAGAACTGTCTGCATGGACCAGACATGGCCTTTGAGGGTTCACACCTCACATGAACTGTGCCCCTGGAGCATGGTTGGGGAATCCACTGCCCGACACAGCCCCCAAGTTCTCCAAATTATACCAGCAAAGAAGCCTGTAGTGTCATCAAGTGTGCCTGGATCGATGATGACACCCCAATTACATTCCTTGGAGCTGAACAAAATGAGTGAGAACTCTCCAACCATCATTCTCATTGAAACTGAAGTCCAGCACGTTGCAACGCACAGGAACTGCAGGATCAGGTGTTCAGTTGCAGGTGCTCATACTCCTTTCACCACCAAGGGCTTTCTCTGTCCTCAGCTTTCCAGTTCATGGCATTATGATCATTGGTGTGCATGCTGGTCCAAATCTTTCATGTTTTTTTCCAGGATTCCTGAATTGTTCTCTTATTGTTGTTATTTTGCATACTCTTGCTTAAGTCTGAATATTTTAGTCTTGCCCATATTTCATTGGAAATGTTAATACCTCTGGTTCTTGGGCATTGTTAACTGCTCACTCTTCTCTAAGTCTTATGTTCTTTTCCTGGCAAAGTACAATTACTCACCTGTGATTTGTAATTATTAGCTCACTGCCAAAATATTTTGGTTAATGGTGTATAGGGAACTAGACACCATGACAGTCTTATTTGGCAGCTCCTCAGTGCCAGTCTTGGTGGTGAAAAAGTGTTCCCTTTTGGGGTCTCCTTTGGCTCTTGATGGTCATTCATACAGACACATTTATTAATTTCAAGAAGCTTTGCCTTTGGTCCATGTGTCTAAGAAATCCATGAACAAGTGCCATGAAGTCTGTGTGATACATCTCCAGCTCAAAATGGCTCATTCCCCAAGTCCTAATTCTGAAACTATTTTCTTTTTTTTTTTCCCCTCACAGTATGCCCTTTGCTCTTTGGCCTCCCCTGGGAGATTACAGATCTTGTTATACGTTGAGGGTGTGTGTACCCTGTGGCTCACTCTTGCTCACTGTTTTTTTTCCCCAAAATTATCAGAATGCTGTGCTTCAGAACTGTGTTCCTCTTCCCTTGTAAGCAGAGGTCTTTTGTGTTCTTCAGGGATAGCCATCCAAGCAGTAAGATTGCAGTAGAAATGTGGCCATGTTGCTCTTTTAGAAGACCTCTCTGAGGGCAAGTATCACTCCCAAATGTCCTATTATATTTTAGTGTTTGCCTTACATGAGCTTGTATCACAAGTTTATGTCCAAGTCAGGATGTGTTCAGCACATGGTTCAGAAATCTAGCCCCTACTGGTTGCACTCCCTATTTTTCTAGCTTAGCATGATCTCAATGAAAGTGAGAAGCATTGGAAGAGATCTCCTTTATTCATCCTCAAGCTGTCCTGCTGATTGGAAGACGTGAGGAATCCTAAAATGTGTGACACTCTTTGGCTCCACAGAATAGGTATGTCTGTCTGGCCAGGCTATCCATCAGGGGCGATTTTGACCTGTAGAAACCACTGCACATAGCCTCTCCAGTTTTGTATTGTATCTCTGAGTTGTAGGAAGTACAAAACCCATAGTACCAGGCTTTGTGGGTCATGAAGATCTCCTCAGAAATCCAGGGGAGAGGGCTGTGTGATGTGAGAGAATATCAATCTATAAATTGTTTTTCTGTCTCGCACTGTGGACAACAGGCCTGGGGGACCTGTTTGGCATTAGAAACATCCTCATGAGAAGCCACAGTTGCATGCTTCTGGAAGAAGACTGTAGTTGTTTTTAAATTTTTGTTTGTTTGTTTTTTTGGTTCATACCTAAGTATCTTTACATAAAACATCTGCATTTGTGGCTTGAAATTCTTCTGCTTGTGGCCATTGACTTTTGCTGTTTTAGGATTTTCCTGTTGAAGAAATCTTACCCTCATAGAGACTTTCCACCGAATCACCCCCAACTCTGTCACTTCTCCAGATTTAGTATGTGGCTGTTCTGACAGTGTGGGGTTCCAATGTCAATAGTATCCTTGGAGTGGGAGTCCATAGCCTTGATCGAAGTGCTAAACAGGTTTGCATAAGATTTATCCAGGCTCATTGCTGTGATGCTGTGAGGTAGCAGGATCCAGGACCAGATATCACTATGGTGAGAGTTCATGGAGGGGCTGAGCAATATCCTTCCCTAATATCTTGGGCTGAAGCAGGCAGATGTCCTCACAGCCAAATGCACCCATAGATGTCCTATGTAACCATACAAAGATACACACTCATGCCCATGGGATGATCCTGAGATTTCCTCTAAATGCAGACAGATGACAAAGTGAGGACCTCAGTCAGGGCTATGTGGAGTCCATGATCTGGATGTCTTTCCCTGGGTTGACCCATGGATTTTTCTATCTCCACTAATAAGTAGTAGTTTCCTTAGTATACCAGCCTTCAACTGGGTGTTCTTGATTTCCTGGGGATCAGAGGTGGCTTGGATGACTGAAAGCCTTGTGTCCTCTTCACACCCTGTATGCCTGTGGATGTTGAAGATGGTAAGCATTTCATCCCATATCCTATAGATGTCCTGTGAAGACCTTGCAGAGCTCCCAGGACTTCCAGCCCCAAAGCTTGGACATCGCCCATTGAACTTCAGTTCTCCTATGGACACTGTTTCTGGGACACAGTGACATGTCACTAGGTATTCAGGGCTTTCAATATTTTCTTGTTGGAAAACTTGCCTAGTCTTCTTTGGACAGGTAGGAACCAGTGGCATCTCTGTGTGCATTTGTATCAATGATGATTCCACAAAACATTTCTTGGAAAAGCTGAACAAAATGAGTGAGGACTCTAAACCATCATTCTTATCGTGAGGGAGGTCCAGCATGTAGCCTCATACAGGTGTTGTAGGAGCAATGGTCCACATCCAGGTGCTCATGTTCCTCAGACCACAGAGCATCACAGGGCAGCCTTCTATACCCAGATGTCTCAGGATCATGTGCTAAGCAGAGCTTTTCCAGCCAGGTAAGGTATTTGTGAAATACATTTGCACCTGTGTGTTATCTAAATGTACAAATAGGTGTTTAGAAAGACCTTGCTGACTCTACCTAGCACCCACTTGGGGCAGTATAGTACCTCAGCTGTGGTGCTGGTTAGCCTTGTCTCACTTTACCACGAGAGGGCAAGCCCAACCATTGTGGAGAAAGTTTTGCTATCTGACAAGTAGATAATGTTGGACAAGGTTGGTTGATTGTCTGAGTGGAACAGGAACAGAAAACTTGACTCAGCTAGAGGATCTCTTTGACAGTGATGTGCAGGCAGTGTTCCCACTGGGGCTCATCATTGATGGTGGACAGACACATTTTGGATGTCAAGAAATCTAGGAAACTAATCTCATCTCCTTCAGTCAGGGTAACTCAGAGCAAATTCTGGAACATGGGGTGGGACTCCATATCATGCCGTATATGTTGCACCTCTACCTGTACTTCCTTTTCCACAACAGGGCCTTTCAATTTTCTAGTTAGTGCAGTCGGTGAGCAGCCCTAGAGAAGTAACTTTGGAAGTAACAGGGAGAGGTCCAGGGTTTGTGCATCCTGCAGCTCCTCCTGGAGGCTGTTTTTGATTTTTGCTAAAGGTCTCATAGAAGTGTGCCTAAGGATTTTTTTGCTATTTCCTTGCAAGGAAAAGTCCCTTACTTTGTTCTTCAGGGCCAGTCATCCAAGTTACATGATTATAGTAGTTGAAATCTATGTTCATATGTGTTATTTTTGGGAGATCTGTAAGTAGCTGACTCGCATTCTTTCCTGTCATCCAACATAGGCACTGTTGACCTACTTCAGCAAGGGTGACACTAGGTGACAAATTGGGCTCTGCTTATGGTATTGGCGCTAAAGTCCAGTGTACACTGGTTAGGCTCTCTACTGGGTGATACAAAATAAACTGAGAATTGTTGAGGAAGCTTCTCTTTCACACCTCTTCCAAACTAGCTTGATGGATTGCTTGGAGGGTATGATCTATGGACAATCATGTTGGGTTCCACTCTGTCTGGCCACATGGTTCATATGAAATGGGATCAAACCTTTGCCGCCATATTCGCATAGTCTTTGGGCTTTGTTTCATGTCTTCGGGCCACAGACACAACAAGAATCATGGTGTCAGGCTTTGTAGATGACTGAATTTTCCTGTGAGGTCCAAACAAGAAATATTCATTCTGTGAGTACAGCAAGGCTCTGAAAAGTGATTTTCTTTCTCTCTCCATTGTTAGCAGGCAAATGATTACTGCTTGTTACTGCTGGAATCCTTTTTGAATGCACTAATAAGAATCCCATGTCCCCTGCTTCAGTGGAAGCAGATTGTATAAATTTTATGAAAGGCTAGGATCCATTTGTCATTAGATTATACTCTCTGTCCAATATGTCTGCATTTGTGGCTGGGGACTCTAGCTGGTGGCCATTGTCTTCCTTCCAGATTAGGTTTATTTTTCCAGGAAGAGGAGACTGGAATCAAAGCTAACCAATGTAGGATACCCCACTCTCTCACATCCAGCCTTGAGAGGTCTCACATGCACTGAGCTTGCATTCTTTCCAGGCAAGGTGGCCTTTAAAGGAAGACACAGTGGCCTTGTACCCTGTTCCCATATGGCTGAAGATGGATACAGCATATTGTCAGTGTAGAGTCCTGAGTGAGCCATTCTGGAAAGGCAGGAGCCAGGGCCAGGTTTCAGATCCAGCACATGGGAAGGATGTGTGTGTTGAAGGAATCACTCTCCTGCCCTACGTCAAAGGCATGAAGCTTGTATACACAGGGAATCCCACTCTGTGTCTGTCCTGGGTATGCTCAGAAGGAAAAGTATTCTTACTAGAAAGAAACTCCCAAGCTTATCACAGGCAGGACAAATAGATGATTCACATAGAACAAAGCTAAGGTATGATCAGTGCAACAGTTGCTGTCTTTCCTCTTACAAGTAATCCATTCTGTTTCCATGATTCAAACAGTGCTACTGAGACCGGGCTGTCTGTCACTGAGCATACTGGATCTCTTATTCCTGGTGACACAGGAAATTGCTGTAAGACTTGCCATGTCAACAAGCTCTGTACTTGTGGACTGTTGACAATGGTAAGCATTTCTTCCCACAAGGTATACGTGTTGTCTTGATGACTTTGTGTTTTCAAGTTTGAGCCATGTCATACCTCATATTAAATTTTGCTTTTGAAAGATGAGTTATATCCTCTTAAATACATGCATCACATTTTATTTATGTATACTGAATATAATAGGCATTTGGATAGTTTCTATCTAGATTTTGGCTGCTATGTATACTCTTGCTAGGGGTTTGGGTCTGGATATTTATTAATGTACATATACTTGTAATTTTCTTAGGCTAAGTATATGATAATAGAAGGGATGATTAAAAATACAATGCATGTTTAAATTTCATAAAATGTTTCTTAAGGCAAAATTCACAGTGATTAATCCATATCAAAATAGTCTCTTTTATTTTAAACAAACTTATCTAGTTCTTCTTGTTACTCTCTGAATCACTTCAAGAAATTTTTGTGAGTGATATTATAATTTCAAAAATATACTGAGTAGAAGCTGTTTGCAGAAAGACTTGTAAACACTTGATGAGACCCCATCCACCTTATTCACCGGATCTGGCACTATGAAGTTTGGAGCTCTTCAGAAAACCACGGAGGGTAAAACTAATCAGTCAGTTTAAAACATCAAAGCAGCCAGTAAAGCAGTCAGTCATTACACATGTACAAGGGGCTTTCCAAATCTATTTAAGAAAGTGAAACAAACTAGGATAAATGTATTTAAAGTGAAAAGAAATATTTTAGGAGGAAATAATTGCAATGTCTTTTTAACATAATAAATTTTATTTTATTTGTTTTCATTTATTGAGTTTATTGGAATATTTTAGATATGGGTTATGGTCATATTCAACATTATAAATTAAAATAGATGTAACTTGAGGACATATTCATAAGTGAAATAAATAAGGCCATAATAAATTTTAAAGAAATTTAGTAATTCCTCATAATTTATCATACTTCATATAGCTAACATTTTATAAAGGTAAATTTGGGCATCAATTTATGAAATTATTATTGCTTGCAAACACAATTGTAACTGTGGTATTTTCTTGAAGAATTAACTCACTAACTTTGCTTAATTTAAAGGGAAGGTTTCTTTGCACTAATCTACCTACTGCTCCAGTTTTCTTCTGATTCATATTTACCTGATAAAACTTTCTACTTATTAATGTTTTTATTTTTCAACATAGTTTGTTGTAAATCGAATATCCTACCTAATAGATTATTTGGAATTTACAAAGTATTTATGGTTTGCCTTCAACCCAGCCATTTTTCTCCATACATCCTGGTTAGGAAAAGATACTGAAAAGGAAAAACAGCAAACATTAAATATTTCAGGTCAGTTTAACTTTGCCCTTTCACCTTAAATATTCTGTGGTGTCCTCTGCTAGTGCAGCCTTGACTACTTGCTATGACTCTCCCTCGAAGTTCACAAAGGAATAAATATGTACCATGTTTGCACTGCATTGGTCTTCATTTATATTACACTCCTGTAATGAACAAATATGCTGTAGTACTTCTTCCATAATGTCCCTTACTATAAGGAGGTTATTTGTTTATTATTATTTATCATATTGCAAATAAATTTCTCAAGAATGGGAAGATGGTACATGTTACAGTTACTTATATTTTATTGCATTTAATTTTCAACATTATATCTTTTTTAATTCAAATATTTATTGGTACATTATATATACAGGTCATCATCACATTCAACATGAAAATTTGTACCAGAATATGATATGACTTAATTATTATTTTTCCCATTCTCCAACCCACCCTACAAATCCCTACTCCCTATATACATAAGCTTTGTTTCCTTTTTTATCACTATCACATTATTTTCCCCTCCTCATTTATCCCAACATTATATCTTACTTTGAATATATTGTTCTCTCTCCAAAAGCACTGGATGTTTTTCTTCTTTTCAAGCTTTACAATTTTTTTTAAATACTTAATGAAGTTAAGGGAAGTCTACAAATTCCCATGGGATAAAATTACTGTGCCACAGGGGGCATAGTAATCTCTGGGTGACCATTGATTAGAGAATACAAATATGAGATGAAAATAAGTTCAGAAGAGAAATGCTAGAGGAGCCATAGGGACAGTGGTAGTGATCAGTGTAACATAAAATGTATAGAACGGATTTACGGAGTGCCATGTCTAACATTTGGCCACATACTCCTCCCTGCAGCTTGATCCACCAAGAAGCATATTCTTGATTTTTGTACCACTGGAACTCCTTATGTGACTACTAGACTTCCCATAATAATAGAATAGTAGATGCAGAAGGTCACTCTGGCCTGTGGCTCCTCCTACTTGCATCCATTGGATATTGCTAAATGTCAGAGAGCACTGTGCTTCAAAGTTCTTTGCATTCTGCCTTTTACACACAGGTCCTCTGGCATTCTCTTACACTCCAGTGGCCCAAGGTAGAAGTTCACAGTATAAGCGTGGCTGTTTTACCATGTAAAGTGAACACATTTCACAAAGGCTGACTATCTACTCTTGTTTATACTCTCTGAGCCAAGAGTGGTAACTATCCATTTGAGATATCGCTGTGACATCTTTAAGAAGTTTTTGTTGGGCCAGGAATTTAGCTCAGTGGTTCTGGTGCTTGTCTTGCAAGCACAAGGACCTGGGTTTGATCCCTGGTAGCCACATACAATACTGGGTGTAGAAACTCACGCCCAGCAGCAATCAGTATCACATACCACAGTGCAGGGCATGGTGGCTTACACCTGTAATCCCAGCACTCGGGAAGCAGAGGCAGGAGGATTGCTATGATGTGAGTTTGAGGCTGAGCTCAGGGCCAGCCTGAACTACAAAGCGAGACCCTGTCTCAAAAAAAAAAAGTTGCTCATTGTGAACACATTTGCCTCAGATATAGGGTCTGGCTTAATTGAATTAGTAGGTGTCCTTCACTTTCCAAGGAATATTTCCTTTCTCTAATCTATCTACTACTCCAATTTTAATTGGATTCTTTTTTGTAGGTTTGGTACCACATCCTGCAATATTCACTTACCTAAGTCTTTATGAATCCACCTGTTGTGTTGGAGATAGTAGATAGTGCCTGCTGGGTTTTCAAATTCCTCCACACTGGCATGCATTGTCTTTCAAGCCACCACTCTACCTTCTCCCATCTAGGTGGGGAAATAGTCAAGCAAAAGCAAAACTGCAAAGATTGAACATTTCAGGGCACTTTCAATTCCCCAAATTCACCTGAAATATCAGTAGATGTGTTCCAGTGCTGTGCCACCCTTGACTTCCTCCTAGAGTTGTCCCAGGAATTCCACTGTTGAGTGCAGCTGGAACCTGCTTGAATCCTACATCTTCCATGATGTTACACTCCTGTAATACCCTGCACTGTCTTATTTCTTCAGTTGCATCAAATTTGCCATTTCTTTTTTCTGTTTCTATCATGTTGTACAAGGAGATTGCAAATAGATTGAAGGTCCAGCACATGATCATTTTCTATATGGCGCTGAAACTGATTTACAAAATTTTCCCTAATGTTAAAACTTTTGGTCTTCTCCCTTTACTACTGGATGATTGTCCTTAGGCAGTTTTTTTCATGATAGTTCTATAAAGGTCTATAGGGGCGGAATATTATCTTTCTCCTATTGATATCATGTTGTGAGTGACACTATTGACTGTATAGGAAATATAGGAGCAGTAAATCAGTGAAAAGTTACATGACAAAGAAACAAATGGAGGTAGGTACATACATTGCTGCATGCTGCAGTACATGCAATGGGTTTATGTTTTCCAAAGAATTTTATCATTTGTTTTTATGATGCTTTACTGAAGGTCAAAGTTTAGAAGGAGTCAGAGTGCACTAGGGAACTGAGGTGAGCCCTGGCTGTGATGCTGATGTTATTCTTTTCACAGGTTCTAGTGTCAGTCCATCACCCCAAATGCTGTGTTTGTGGTTTCAGAGGCTGTAAGGAAAATATTTTACTCAGATTTTTTTCCCCCTATGAATGTCCCTAATTCATTCAAAGGATATATATTGGCATTTTGTAATTTTTTATAAAACACTGTGATATTTCTTGTATACTTAGGGGAATCCTGGGCCTATTTACATCTGGTATAATTTTGTAGTCATGGAAGAGAACCACTCAGGGAAATTCATATGAGTATGCTGTTAAATGTATTTTCAGGCCCATTCCAAATGTAGTTATATCAACAAATAACTCTATGTTCCTTTATTTGCTCTAATCAGACCATTTTATCAGTGTATTACCAAGAGGTTTTCAAACTGGAATCCAGGCTCTCTGATTTTCTTATGACACAGAAAAGTTCTGATTTTCATCCTGCATCCACGAGCCTCAACTTATGCAACTCCATTAGACACTGGGTGTCATAAGTCAACATTGTTCAAATACAGTGCAGTACACAGTCCTATGCACACAAAGCTGGCTGTGGAAGTACCTGTTGTTGGGAGGGCAATTGTCTGGATCGATGATGACAACCATTTCCTGAGGACGCTGAGGGAATTTAAAATTTTGTTGTGAAATGGGATTCTGAGGTCCAGATGAGTGGCCTCCTATTAAGATTAATCAGAAGTCTATGCCTAGCTTTCACGGGTGATGTATTTCTAACAGTGGAAAGGCTTAAGAGGAAAACTATTTGTATTCCCCAAAATAGGCAGTTTGAGTTCTGTCTGAGACACCTGGAATGGGCTCAGTGGTCCAAGCGTTGCTTCCTCTTACCCGTTTTGATTAGAGTTCTAGCTTGATTCTTGTATGTAGGTAATGATTTCTTGAATCAAAAGTGAAGCAAAGAGATAGTTAAGAAGTACCCATCACACATTATTATTCTGTTGAGTGTTGGCCTAAGACAATGACGTCTGAAAGTCTGAGTGAAATATTCATGATCAGATTGAATAAGTGCCTTATTCTTTTGTGTGTTTTAGATTTTGCTGAGAATTTGTCTTTTCTCTCTTGTTTTACTGACATCAGGGAGCCATGGAATGAGGTGGTATGTGTCCTGCAGCAAATTTGAATTTCTAGGGCAGCATCTGTTGAAGTTTCTGCAGTCTGTACTATGGACCACATCTTCTGAGCATAGTTTTTATTGGTTTAGTGCAGGTGGGGTGGACCAAGGTTGAATAGATCCCCACTGCATGTGGTCCATGTCAGAGAGAACATATTTGGGAAGTCTTGCTGTTACTATAAAATAAAACTGTTTGATATGGTGAGATTTGGATTGGTGGAACCTGACAGCCTTCACTCCTCAAGGCCTGGCACTCATGTGAGGCCAGCAGGCAAACCCAAACATTTAGGACAAGAACATGCTGTTTGAGTTAGTGATTGTTGCCAGAACCCAGGATGAAGGAGTATGTGGCAAATTTGTCAATGAGAAGACATGTGGCCACTCACCAGGCCTAATCATTGGGATAAAAAATGATGAACTTCTGGGATCATTTCAACTGGTTCTCTGTCTCTCTGTCTTTCTGTCTCATTGTCTCTCTCTCTGTCTCTCTCTGTCTCTCTCTCTCTCTCTCACACACACACACAGAACCTTAATTTCAGGAATTGCAGAAGCCTGGTGTAGGAAAGGCTCAACAAATTTCACAGAGAGATTGTATGGAGAACCGTGTCTATCCATTGGTCCTGTACTCCTCAACACAGCCTATAAAATCCAGACAGGTGCTTTTGATTTTTCTGCCACTGACTGTGTGTGTTTGACTCCTGGGCTTCACCCAAGAAGGAAGTAGTAGGTGTTGAGGGTCATTCTGGCCTGTGGCTCCCCATGATTGCAGCCACGGGATTTTTCAGAATGTCTGAGAGCCCTGTGCTTCAAAGTTCTTTTCTTTCTCCCTTTGAACCCCAGGTCTCTTGTCATTCTCGTGTGGTCCATTTGCTGGTGATAGATGCTCACAGTAGAGATGTGGCTGCGTTCTTCTGCACCATGAGAACATAACATGATGACTGGCTGTCTACTATTGCTTGTGCTTGCTGAGACAAGAGTGGTAATTCTCCACCTGGAACATGTTTTCTGGTTTCCTTAAGAAGCTGTCCTTTGCTGCATCCACATTGTCATCAGATATAGGGTCTTGCTGAATCAACTAAGCAGGTGCCCCTCATCTTCCAGGGAAGTCTCCCTTGGTGTAATCTATGTACCACTCCACCGTTACTTGAATTCCTAATTGTAGGTAAATATTTTATATGACATCCTACAACCTTTTATTTTATTGTGAAATAGGTACATTTTATATAAAGTTCATGCTCACACTCCACATTGACAAATTGTACCAATATTTGACATGACTTTATTATTTTTCCCATTCTCCTACCCACCCTACAACTCCTAACTCTAATATATCTAATTTTCATTTCCTTTTTTTATTACCATCACAATTTTCCCCTTGTTACCTACCCCTGCCTCATTTCCTTTTGAGTAGTTTCTATGTTGCAATATTTAATATACATTCTAAAACTCATTTACATTTTCATTTTCTCATATCAGAGAAAAAAATCTTATTTCCACATTTGTGACATCTTTCAAACTTTACTAAGTTTGTGCCTCCGCCTGTTTTGTTGGCATTAATAGAGTGGCAGTTGTGTTTTTCTCTAATTCCTTAACTTATGTCTGTCAACCAGCCGCTGTACCGCCTCCCATCCAGGTTGGAAAATAGTCAAGCAGAATCAAAACACCAAATATCAAACATTTCATGGCACTTTAGGTTCCCCTACTTCACTTGAAGGATGGGTGAAGAGGTCCAATGCTCTGTCACCCTTGCCTTCCTCCTGGAGTTATCTCAGGGATTTCACAGATGATCCAAGCTGGAATCTGCTTGATCCATCAAATATCTCCATTGATATTACACTGCAATAATGACCTCTCTTGTTGTAGTTTTCCATACTGTCAAATTTGGCATATCGTTTTTTTTCTTTTCCTGTCACACCATTTATGAAAATTGCACATAGACTGAAACTCCTACATATGATCTTTTGTATACAGCATTGAAATTGATATATAAAATTAGTCCCTTGTGTTCCAAATACTGCTCTTCCCACTGAACTACGTATGTTTGTCCTTTCAGAAATTTTTTTCCCATTAAAGCTCTATGAAGTTTGGCAACTTGGGAATCTGCTGTGGAATAACAATATGTTACTCCTATTGGCATAATGTTGTGAGTGAGAATATTGAGTGTAGAACACAAATGGGAAGAGGAAATCAGTAAATAATGACATGACGAAGGAACCAGTGGGAGTAGGTAGATTGCTGCGTGCTAAAGTATATACAACAGTGATTTATGTTTTATGAAGAATTTCATAATTTATTTTTCATGACATTTTATTGCAGGTCCAAGTTAGGAATAAGTCAGAGTGCACCAGGGAACTGAGGTGAGCCTCAGCTGCGCTGCTGATGTCATTCTTTGTGTGGGTTCTAGTGATAGCCCACCTCCCAAAAATATTTCACTCACATTTTTGCCCTGTGAATGTTCCTAACTTATTCAAAGGACAGCTATTGATATTTTAAAATTTTTTATATTTGATAGTGATATTTTCTAAATGCTTTGGGAGTATCCCAGGAATTTTACATTTGGTAGCACTTTGTGTGCCTGGAAGAGAACCATTCTGTGAAATTCAAGTGGGTATAATGTTACATTTTGACCCATTCTGAATGTTGTTGTGTCTGTGAGTACCTCCATGCTCCTGTTTTGGCTCTGATCAGTAAATTTAGTCAGTGTATTCCCAAGAGGTTTTCAAATTGGAATCCAGACATTCAAACTTTTCTTATAGCAACAAAGGCTCTGTTTCTCATGCTAAGGGCATGAGCTTCAACTTATGGAGCTCCATTAGGCACTGACTTCCATATATTGACTTGTTCAGGACCAGTGTACTGCATGGGCCTACATAAAATAAGCTGGCTATGAAAGCACCCCTTGTTTGGAGGGCATGTGTCTGGATTGAAGAGGATAACAATTTCCTGAGGATGCTAAGGGAATTTGAAATTTTGTTGTGAAATGGGATTCTAGGGTCCTTATGAGTGGCCTATTGAAACCAATTAGACAGTCTGTTCCTGGATTTCGTAGGTGATGTATGCCAGACACTAGATATCTCTAGGAGAATTCAGTTTATTTCTTTCACAATAGGTTATTTGAGTTCTCTCTGAGGCACTTGAAGTGGGCTTTGTGGCCTGAGCATTGCTTTCTTTAACGAGATTGATAAGAGTTCTAGCCAGATTCTTGTATGAAGAAAATGATTCCATGAATCAAGAGTGAAGAAATAGAGAAGGAGTTAAGAAGGACTCAGCATTGGTTCTTATTCTGCTGAGTGTTGGGCAAAAGTAATGAAGTCTGTATGTCTGAGTGAAATCTTCACAATCAGACCAAATGACTGCCTTATTATTTTGTGTCATAGACCTTGCTGAGAATGTGTCCCTTCTGTCTTGTTTTCTTGACTTAGGGGAGCCATGGAATGTGATGGTTCATGTTCTGCAGCAAAACTGAATAACTACAGCAGCATCTGTTGAAGGTCATGCAGTTAGTGCTATAGGCCACATCTTCTGCATATTAGTGCACAGTGGGTGGGAGCAGACAGGAGGCCTCAGTTTTCCTGGAGAGCCATTGCACATGGTCTGTGTAAGTGAGGGCATATTTGGGAAGCCTTGCTCTTCTTACCCTATAAATATGTTTGTTGTGGTGTTTCCTTGGACCGGTTGAACCCAGCAGCCTTCACTTTTGGGCCCTACCCAAATGTATGGGCAAAAGAAAAACTCAACCACTTAGGAGAAGGGTTTCCTGCCTGAGTTAGTGACTGTAGCCAGGAATGAAAATGAAAGGGTATATGGTAAAGATGCCAGTGAGTAGACAGAGGCCAACTCTTCAAGGTCAATGGATTGGAGGAAAAAACATGCACTCTTGAATCACTTCACTTGGTTTCTCTCTCTCTCTCTCTCTCTCTCTCTCTCTCTCTCTCTCTCTCTCTCCCTCTCAGTTTTAGGAACTGCAGGAATCCTGGTCCAGGAAAGGCTGACCAAGATTCAGGGTGAGATTGTATGTATTTCCATATCTAATATTTAGCTCCACACTCCTACCTACACCTTGGACAACACAGAAGAGTGCTTTTGGTTTTTCTGATACTTTCAGTGCACCTGACTCCTGGGGTTCACCAGAGAAAGAAGTAGTAAGCATTGAAGGTCACTTTGGCATGTGGCTCCACCTCCTTGCAGTCACTGTATGTCTCTGAAGGTCATAGAGCACTGTGCTTCAAAGTTCTTTACCTTCTGCCTTTGAAACCCAGGTCCCTTGGCATTCTCTTGTAGTCCACTGGCCCGAGGTGTACACTCACAGTAGAAATGTGGCTGTGTTCCCTTGCACTGAGAAGACATCTCACGATGGCTTGCTGTGTACTCTTGCTCATGCTTTCTGAGACAAGAGTGGTAATTCTTCACCTGGAACATCTGCTGTGGTTTCCTTAAGAAGCTGTCCTTGATTGTGTACACATTAACCTCAAACATAGGGTATTGCAGAATCAACTAAATAGGGGCCCCTCATTTTCCTGAGAAGATTTCCTTAACCTAATGTACACACCACCATACCATTATTTGGATTCTTGGAGACAGGTTAATGTTTTCTAACACAACCCACAGTATTTCCTTAGGTGAGACTTTATACTTCTTATCTTGTTGGAAATAGTAGATGGTGGGAATCGGATTTTTCTGTAATTTCACAAAAGTCATGATTTGTCATTCAAACGACTGCTTTACTGCCTCCCATTCAGGCTGAGAAATAATTAAACAAAAGCAAAACAGCATAGATTAAACATTTCACTGCATTTTAGATATCCCAACTGCACCTGAAGTATGAGTCTAAGGGGTCTGATGCTGTGCCGCACCTGCCCTTCATTTAGAGTTGTCCCAGGAATTACACTGTTGATCCATGTTGGAACTCACTTGGTCCTTTAAACATCTCCATTGATGTTATGCTTCCCTAATGACTTTCCCTGTTGAATTTTTCCATACTATCATATTTACCATTTCTTTATTCTTTACTATGACATCATTTATGAAGATTGAAGATAGATTGAAGCTCCTACACACGAACATTTTTTAATATGGCTTTGAAATTGATTTTCAAAATTAGTCCCTGACTTCCAAATATTGATTCTCTCACTCAGCTACTATATTGTTTTTCCTTGTACAATTTCATTCTATGAAAGTTACGCAACTTTGGTCTCTATAATGGAAAAATACTGTCTTTTTCCTATGGACACAGTGTTGTGAGTGTGACTATTGAATGTAGAACACAAATGGGAAATGGAAATCAGTGAAAAGAGACATGCAAAAGAGCCCTTGAAGTAGGTAGATCCATCACTGAATAATATAATGTACAGAATAATGTTTTGTATTTTCCAAAGACTTTCAAGATGTGTTTTTATGATACTTATTTGCAGATCCAAGTTGGCAGCTAGTAAAAATACCCCAAGCAACACAGGTGAGCCTCTATTATGATGATGATGGGAGTATTTTTGCCTGGACTAAGGACATCACACTTCCAAAAATGGTGGGTTCGTGGATTCACAGACCGGGAGGAAAACATTTTGCTAATGTTTTTGGCCCTGTAAGTGTCACTAATATATTTGAAAAACGACCATTGGTATTTCATAACTTCTTGCAATTCACTCTGATATCTCTTCAATACTTTTGAAGAATCACAGGATTTGTGACTTCTAATATCATTTTGTGTTCTTGGAAGAGAACCATTCAGTGAAATTAATTGGGCATAGTTCTCAATAGATTTTTTCTGGCTCATTCCAAATGTAGTTTTACCGAGTAAATGCATGCTCCTGTTTTCCTCTGATAAAACCATTACTCAGTATATTGCCAACAGGTTTCCAAATTGATATCCAAGCCAACTAATTTTCTGATAGCACACCAAGGTTCTATCTTTTGTGCTAAGAACATGCATCTGATATTAGGCAGCTCCTTTACACAATGAGTAGCACATATTCACATACTTTAAGCACAATGAAGTTCAGAAGCTGAAATGAAATAAGCTGATTGTGGAAGGACCTGGTAGTCATTTCAGTGGATCAATGATGATAACCATTTCCTAAGGACGCTGAAGGAATGTGAAACTGTTGTGAAATGAGATTCTTAGGTCTAGATAAATGGCTTGATATTGGGACCAATTACACAATTCATGCCTGGCTATCTTTCATGAAGGATTTTTACAATGGAAGAACTGGATATAAGGCAGTTTGCCTCCACAACAACAAGAAATTCGAGTTCAGGCTAAGGTAGCCAGAATGGGAACAGGGACGGAAATATGCCTCTCTTTATCCATTTAGATAACAATGTGAATTAGATAATTGAAGGAGGTAAATGAATAATTGAATGTAAAATGAAGGAATTAGAAATGTCAAGAAGGACCCAGAAATGGTTCTTAATGTGCTGATTGCTAAACTAAAATAAGGAAGTATGTAAGTCTCAGTGAAATTTGCACAAAAGACAGATTGAATGAATTATTCTTTTGTGAGCTATACACTTTGCTGATAATGTGTCTTTTCTGTCTTGTTTCCTTAACTTAGGGGAGCCATAGAATGAGGTGGTCCATGTCGGGCAGCAAATGTGAGTAGCTAGAGCAGCATCCATTGAAGTTCATGCAGGCTGTCCTATGGGCCACATCTTCCTTCCACAGTGTTCAGTGGGTGGGTTCAGACAGGGTGGACCAAGGTTGAATGGATCCCCACTGCATGTGGCTCATGTAGGGGAGGGCATATTTGGGAAGCATTGCTGTAATCTACACACACACACACACACACACACACACACACACACACACACGTATTTGTAGGTGTGAGCCTTACATTGGTGGAATCTTGAATGCCCTCACTGCTGAGGGCTTGGTCCTCATGTCCAGGAAGACTGCTAGCCCAACCACGTAGCACAACTGCCCACTGTCTGAGTTAGTGTCTATTTCCAGAACCAAGGATGAAGGAGGATATTGCAACCTGGCAGTGAGTAGGTACTTGGCTACTCATCAGGGCCAATCATTAGACCAAAAAATGATACACATCAGGGATCAAGTCACTTGGTTCTCAGAACCACCCCCCACACACACACACACTTCTAAAAACAGATAGAATTAAAGAAATGCAGGAGGCTTGATGTGGGAAAGGCTCAGCAAGTGTCACAGTGAGATTGGATGGAACACCATGTCCTGTCCACTGGCCCTGTACTCTTCCTCACACTTTAAGCCATATTAGGTGGTGCTATTGAATTTTTTGATACTGGGTTACTCCTGGACTTCACCAGAGAAGGAGGTAGTAGATGTTGAGGGTCATTCAGGCCTAAGGATCCCCGTGATTGCAACCATTGGTATTTGGAGAATGACTGAGGGCCCTGTGCTTCAAGGTTCTTTGCCTTCTCTCTTTGAAGCCCAGGTCTCTTGGCATTCTCTTGTTTTCCAGTTGCCAGAGGTAG
This sequence comes from Petromus typicus, assembly GCA_004026965.1. Classification (NCBI taxonomy): domain Eukaryota; kingdom Metazoa; phylum Chordata; class Mammalia; order Rodentia; family Petromuridae; genus Petromus; species Petromus typicus. Next base: position 19,556 of record PVIR01027002.1, read on the forward strand.
ATGCCCACAGTAGAAATGTGAATGATTTCCTTTGCACCGTGAGAACATATGACAAAGGCTGGCTGTCTACACTTGGTCATGCTTTCTGAGACTGTAGTAATAATTCTCTACCTGGGACAGCTGCTCTCATATCCTTAAGTAGCTGTCCTTTGAAGGGTCCATATTGGCATCACATGTGGGGTCTTGCTGCATTGACTCAGTAGGTGCCCCTCACTTTCCAGGGAAGTTTCCCTTGCTCAAATTTACGTACCTGCCCAATTTTTCTGGAGACTTGGTTGCATGATAATCCTTTCCACCACCTCCTGGAATGATCATTGAGCCAAGTCTCTATGCCTCCATCTGTTTGACTGCAGGCGATAGACATTGCCATTTGGGTAGGTTGGAAATTCCTCCATGCTGGAATGCTTTGTCTTTCAAGCCATCACTCTACCTCCTGCTATCCAGGTTGGGAAGTAGTCAAAGCAAATCCAAACCACAAAGATCAAATGTTTTCAAGCAATTTGGCTTCCAAAACTTCACCTGAAAAAATAGTCAATGGGTTGGGAAATTCTACTGCCCATCTTTTCTCCTTGAGCTGTCCCACAATTTTCGCTTCTGAGCCAAGCTGGAACCCACTTGATCCATCCTACATTTACAGTGTTGTTATGATCCCATAAATCTCCAATCTGTTGTAGCTTTCCAGTAAGATGTAAAATGCTATTTCTTTTTTCTATTACTACCATGTAGAAGATGAACTTTACAGAGTGGTTGAAGGTCCTACCAATAATACTTTTTTTTCTATTCCATTGCAAATGATTTTCCAAATGTGTCCTTTACTTTCAAAATATTTGTCTCCCCATGCCACTCCTGGATTCTTTCATGTCATGTTTTACATACCATCAACCAGGTGTTTTATCCATGAAATCCATAAGAACTAATAAGGTCTGTGGAGTCTATTGTGGGAGAATTTTATCGTGCTCCTATGGGAATAGCATTCTGAGTGTGACTAGAGTGTAGCACACAAATGGGGGGGAAATTGGGGTAAAATGACATGACAAGGTAGCCACTGGGCTTGGGTGGGGAGCTCTTTGGGATCAAATTTATTGAAGAGCATTTTGTAATTTCTGAAAAACTTCACACATTGTTAATATGATTTTTGATTGTAGGTCCAAGTTGGAAAGGAGTTAGAGTGCACCAGGAAAATGAGGTGAGCCCCAGCTATAATGATGATGTTGGTATTTACAAAAAATCTAGTGTTAGCCCATCTCTGAAAATGGCGGTTTGATGGTTACACAGGCTCTATGGAAAAACTTTGGCTCAGCATCATTGCCCTGTTTCACTCCCTTCTGCTTTGAAAGGATAGCCATTGATGTTCTGAGGGTTTTTCTATTGATTGTGATGTCTCTACAGTGCATTAGGAGAATCCTAGGCCTGCAGAATTGAGATGTAATTTTTTTCTGCCTGCAAGAGAACCATTTGGTACAATTCAAGCAGGCATAGTGTTCAACATATTTTTCTACCTTGTTGGACTTGTACTTGGATGGTCGAGTCCTTCCACACTCCACATTTTGCTCCTTTTGGCCACTCTGTCAATATATTCCCAAGAGTTTTAGATTTGGATTCAAGGCTCTCTACTTTTGGGATAAGACTGCAAGGTGTTTTTCATGCTATGTGCATGAGCCTCACCTCATTTAACTGCCTTTGGTCCTGCTTGACATTCATTGATGCGTTTCAGGCACAGTGCAGAGCAGGAGCTTCCCCAAACGAAGCTGGCTGTGGAAGTGCCTCTTTGCGTGGAGAACAATTTTCTGAATCGATGAAGAAAACCATTTCCTGAGGATGCTGAGGAATTAAACAGTGTTTTGTTGTAATGGAATGCTCAGTTCCAGAGGTAAGGCGCTCTACTCAGACCAGTCAGATGGTCCATTGTCTGGCTTAAACTGGGGATGCATCATGGACAGTGGAATAGCTGGAGGATAATATAGTTCATTTCCTGATAAAAGGCCTATTGAGATCTGTTGGAGGGAGCCTAAATGAGCTCAGTGGTCCAAAACTTGCTTTTCTTCATCTGATGGAAGAGAGGTGTAGCAAGATTTACATCCGTAAGGAGTAGATCATTCTCCCAAGATGAAAAAACTGAGAGAGAGGAAAGAAGAACATAGCCTAGGTATTGGATCAGAGTAAAGAATGCAGCACATCTGAGTAAAATTTGCACTATCAGAATGGAAGAATGCCTTGATATTAGGCATACAGAAGAATTTTCTGAGAATAAGCATTTTCTGTAATGGTTCATTCACACAGAGATCATAAGAAAGAAATAGGATCTTCTCAGGAAACGAATTCAGAGGAGTCAACAGTGCTTTCCAACGCTTAGTAAAGATAGAGCTGCTTACTCCATTTTATATCTCTTATTTATGTGAATTTGTCTGCTGTAACGTCCTATCCTATTGTAGTTCTTCTGAAATATCCCCCATTGGTTTACAATTTATCATCTTATTTTCCTTTATCATTTCGTATGCTAAGTTTGAAAGTAAATAGAAGGTCCCACATATTATAGATTCCTATCACATGTTGACATTGATTTTCCAAGTCTGTCTCTTCATTTCAAAACCTTGGTCTCCCTCTGTCACTCTCGGATGCTTTGCCTTTGAACTCTCCGTAGTCAATGTTTTCTATAAGGACTTGATTCAGTCCTAGCAATTTGGGAACCTCTCAAGGGAGAATGTTGTTTTGCCACTGGTTACATAGCAGTGTTCAGAAGATGAGTCCGAACACAAGAAAAGTAGAACATGGAAACCAGCGAGGAAATGATAACACAACGGGCCAAGTAGGACTTGTGTAGAGATGGCCGTACAAACATTGCCTAGAATAGCATTTTATATGAAGTAGTTCATGATTTGTTGATATGATATTTTGTTGCAGGTTAAAGATTGTCCTGAGTCAGTGCCCTGGGGAACGCAGATGAGCGTTGGCTGCCATATTGATGACACAGGTGGTGTATATTATTGTCATATGCCAATTCTCAAGTGGGTGAGTTCATCATTTGACCGGTTGAAAACAAAACATATTTATCATGTTTTTTTCCATCCTATAATGGTTCCCATTTTTCAAACAAGATTTTACCACCCATTTTTAACTTTTGAGGATTATCTTACAAGTCTCTTGAATATGCTTTCACAATCTCTCACTATTTCCTTTGGTCGCTTCTTGTGCTACTTTGAGATACTGTTTTAGGTAAACAAAAGCCGAAATAGTGTTGAATAGATTTAGCTTGCATATTTCAGATAGATTCGTATACTACTCTAGCTACATAATCACATTTCTGTTGCGATTTTAGCAGTTTCTAATTTGCTGCCGTTCTTTGTCAAAATTTCGGTGGACTCTCAGAATTTTTTCAAATTGGAATTGAGGCTCTCTACCTGTGTTTTAACACTCCAAGGGTCTACTTTGGCGCTATGTCTGTGAGCCTCCCCTGACTCGGCTCCCTTAGACACTGTGTTCCATACGTCAATGCTCTTGAGGCCCATGGCAGTAGATAAGCCGGCACACAAGAAGCCGGCTGTGGAATCTCCTGTCTGTTGGGAGAATGCTTGTCTGGATCGATGATGACAACAAATCCCTGAGGACGCTGAAGGACTCAAAATATATAAGGGTCAATCTGAGGTCCAGATGAGTGGTCTTCTCGTGCGACTAATCAGACTGCCACACCTGGCTTTCACTGGTGATGCCTCTGTGGGCGTGGAACAGCAGTGGGAGGCCGTGCTTTTTCTGTCCCCGGCTGGGGCG
>PVIR01027003.1:0-23305 GCA_004026965.1 Petromus typicus
AAAAAAAAAAAAAAAAAAAAAAAAAAATTATTTTGGGCCAGGGATTTATCTCAGTGTTTCAGGCATCTGCCTGACAAGTGCAAGGTCCCGAGTTCGAACCCCAGTAACCACATGCCACAATGTAAATCCAGCACTGATAGTCACATGCCACAATGCCAGGCATGGTGGCTTACGCCTGGAATCTGAGCACTTGGGAAGCAGAGGCAGAAGGATTGTTGAATTCGAGGCTTGCCTGGGCTACATAATGAGTTCATTATCAGCCTGAACTACAAAGTGAAAACTTGTCTAAAAAAAAATTCAATTTTAAGTCTACACCCAAGAAATACTGTTTTTAAACATTTAGTGTATGTCAAACTGGTACATAAAAATTGCATCAATGACGTAAAGCACATTCTTTGGCCTTGAAGTAGAATTTAAAATTCATATATTTTAGAACTATCTCTTGGGAGATAAACATCTCAGGGATATAATTTGGGTCAACGTAAGAAATACTTTGTCCTTAGAAATCTAATGATGAGAAAAATAATGTACCAGAACTTTAGAGTTCAAACCACTGTAGTTTTGTAGGATAAAAGTGCTGCAATGGGGCAGAATGGGAGAAGGGTCAGAAGTCACAGGTCCAACATGCAACTCCACTATCCAGTGAAAGACCAGCAAGGAGTCATCTCATTTCCTCCAATGTTAGACTTGCCTATGCAAGATGGGGACTGCCTGCTTGGCGAACAGCTGCATGAATCAGAGTGCTGGAAATAAGCAAGTAGTGGAATGTCTGTCAATCAGGGAAAAACTAGTATCAAAAATTTTGGCACATGCGATCTCTACTAGGTAGCCTCTAAATAACTTAGTTTTCTTCTTCAGATAACTAGGAGAAACAGAGTTATTACAAGTATTATAATCTTTTATAATAATTATCAGAACTTAGCAGGCTGTTCTAGAAGGACTCCCTGTCTAGTAAATGTAAGACACCATGCCTTTCTTGCTCCTTGAAAATGTTTCAGGGGTTTAAGAACATCAAGGAGGAAAGTGAAAATTAATATTCGGGAGAGCACACTATGAGTTCAATACTACTGAGTGCTTTTACATGCATTTTAAATCACCATAGGAAGTTAGATATACTTATCTGTATACTTTTTTTATGGTTTTTTGTAAATCTATTTAAAAGTAAATTCAACATGGATTTTTAAGAGATTAGTTTACTTGACCAAGACACTGGTAGTACTGGACATATATGACACTACTAGCCAGGACTATTTGGCTCCAGAAAATGTTTAGGATTCCAGATATGAAGAATTTTGCACATCATTTCCTTTTTCGTTATTTCAGTTGTTCCTGTGGTTGATATAAATGGTTTAACAAACTATGCTGGCACACTCTATACCATTAGGAAACAAATTATCAAGTAGGAAACAATTGAAAAAGAAAAGGTACGTCTCTGAGTCTGAGTAAAGAAGTTAACTCTGGCCCCTTGGCACAAGTGAATAGGAGATATAACACCCATTAAATATACAGTGGACGCCTAGTCAAAACATATTTCAAGCAAACACAAGGTATCCCTGCCAAACAGAAAAGTCAATGTCTACTTCTCTCCATCTGATAAATATCTTCTGGTTCAAAAATTTATAGATAAATGACTAAGGAAGTCTATATCCCAAAAAAAAAAAAATATATATATATATATATATAAATATGTATATAACGAGACAAAATAAAATGCTCTGCCTGAAAGTAGTTAAAGAAATACCTGATATCTTAGTCTACTTAAATTGTTACAATACAATATCAAAACTGAGTATCTTCTAAACAAAATATTTCTCACAAGTCTGGACACTGGAAAGTCTTAAGATAAAGGCACCAGCAGATCTGAATCTGTTAGAAAATATGTAAATATGTGGAAATTACATAACCAATGTGTCAGAGAAGAAATAAAAAATGCCTTAAGACAAAGGGGAATGGAAACACATTATGGGGCACATCAAAAACAATATTAAGAGGGAAATAAATAGCAATAAACACCCCTACAAAAACTAATCAAAGATCACAAATAACTTAATATTATACCAAGGCAGTAGTAGAACAAACTAAGCCTAAACTTACCACATAGAAAGATACAGCATAAACTTTGATTCCCTTTTTTTATTACCATCAATAAAGATTCAAAATTTTTGAAAAAAGAAAGATACAATAAAAATCAGAGTAGTAGATGATATGGACAGTTCAAAACTCATAGAGCCAGAAGTGGTGATACATGCCTGTAATCCCAACATTCTGGGAGCTGAGGAAGGAATATGTCAAGTTCAAGCCAAGCACGGGCCATTTAGAATGACCTCGTCTCAAAATAAAAAACCAATATAAGGATGTAGCTCAGTGTGAAGGTCCTGTTTTTTATCCTTACTACTCCAAGGAAAGAGAAAAAAAATTAATGAAACCAAGAATTAGTTATCTGAAAAGATAAAATAGACAAACTCTTAGCGAGACTAGTAAAAAAGAAAAGACTATTTTAAATAAGTAATATCCAGAAATCAAAGAGGAGACATCACAACAGGTACCAGCAAAATACAAAGGACCTTAAGAAAACTATAAAATTACATAGTAACAAATTGGATAGTCTAGAAGAAATAAATGACTTCTTAAACATATACAGTCTACAAAGGAACAATCATAAAAAACTACAAAATCTAAACAGATCAGTAATGAGACTGAAACAGTAATAAAAAGTCTCCCACCAAAGAAAGCGAAGACCAGACAATTCTGTTGTTAAATTCTACCTAACATTTAAAGAACTAATTCTTCTCAAAGTCTTCAAAAAGCCAAAATACAGGAAATACTTCTAAATTTGTTTTACAAAGTTAGTATTATCCTGAAAACAAGAAATGACTAGATATGATGAGGAGAAAATTATAGACTGATATTTCTGATGAGTATAGATGTGAAAATCTTAAATAAAATATTAACAAACCAAATTCAGGAATGCATTGAAAGAAACATGCACTACGATTAAGTGGCATGCATTTCCTATATGCAAGTATGTTCTCACATGTGCAAATGAATAAATGTGATATGCCACATTAATAAAGTGAAAATAAAATTCATGAACACTCTAGTTCAGCAGTAGAGCATTTACCTCCATGTATGAAGGCCTGGGTTAAACCTCCAGCATAACATGAAAAAAATCATCTAAATATATGCAGAACAAAGCATTTTTAAAAATTTAACATTCTTTCATAATAAAGAATTCTAAACAGATTAGGTATAAGGGAAATGTATGTCAATGTGATAAAGGTAATATATGACAAAACCAATGCTAAAATCATTTTCAACTAAGAAAAATTGAGAATCTTTCCTCTAAGTTCACAGATAAAATAAGGATATCTATTCTCACCCTTTCTTTTTTTTTCTTCAACATATCACTGGAGTTCACAGACAAAGCAGTTACAAAAAGAAAGAAATAAAGAGGGTCCTAATAGGAAAGGAAGAATTGAAAACATCTTTATTTTCTATATATGCTATACGACATATGATGTCATATATAGAAAACCCTAAAGACTACACCAAAAAAAAGAAAAAAACTATTGAAACTGATAAATTCAGGAAAGCTGTAGAAGACATAACCAGTCAGTATTGTTTCTACATCCTAACAATGAAATATCTGAAAAGGAAATTAAGAAAACTGTCATTTAATAAAGCAAAAAATCAAATACTGTACTTGAGTACATTTAACAAATGAGACAAAGGACCTATATACTAAAAATCTAAAACATTGCAGGGGATTTTGCTCAGTGGCAGTGCTGCCTGTCTCACAAGTACAAGGTCATGAGTCAGATCCTCAGTACAGCAAAAAAAGAAAAAAAAGGAAAAGAAAAATCTAAAACATTGACACAAGAAAATGAAGGAAACACAAAAAAATGGAAACATATCTCATGTTCATGGGTTAGAAGAACTGATGTTGTAAAAATGTCCATACTACCTAAAGTGAGCTACAGATTCAATGCCATCTCTACCAAAATTCCAATGTCATTTTCACAGAAATGGGAAAAAAGACTCCTTAGATTTATATAAAACCACAAAAATTTCAATAGTCAAAAGCACTGTGAGAAAATCTGGAAGCACGGGCCGGGGATTTAGCTCAGTGGTTCTGGCGCCTGTCTTGCAAGTGCAAGAACCCGGGTTCAATCCCCCGGTAACCACATACAATACTGGGTGTGGAGAATCACGCCCAGCAGCAACCAGTACCACATACCACAGGGCTGGGCATGGTGGCTCACGCCTGTAATCCCAGCACTCGGGAGGCAGAGGTAGGAGCATTGCTGTGATGTGAGTTTGAGGCTGAGCTCAGGGCCAGCCTGAACTACAAAGCGAGACCCTGTCACAAAAAAAAAAAAAAAAAAAAAAAAAAAAAAAAAAAAAAAAAAAAGAAGAAAATCTGGAAGCATTATGCTTCTGAATTCCAAACATATTATAAAGTGACTGTAATCAAAACACCACAGTACTGGCATAAAAACATATCACCCAATGGAACATGATAGAAAACTCAGACATAAATCTATATATTTATATTGAACTGAGTTTTGAAGAAGGTTCCAAGAATACCCACTGGCAAAAGGATACTTTCTTCAATAAATGGTTTTAAGAAATGTGAATATTCACATGCAAAAGAATGAAATTGGACATATAACCATACACAAACCCAAATCAGAATGGATTAAGTAAATAAGCAAATTTAAAGAATAGGATTTGAAACTATAAATCTGCTAGAAGAAAACACAGGAGAAAAGCTTCAAAACACTGGTCTTGGAAATGATTTCTTGGATAGGACTCCAAAACAGAGGAAACAAAAGTAATAATGTAGCTGTATCAAACTAAAAATCTTCTACATACCAAAGGAAACTAACAAAACAAATAGATAATCTATGGGTTCAGAGAAAATATTAGAAAACTACACACCCAATAAGGTTTAATATCCAAAATATATAACAAACTCAAACAACTCAATAGCAAGAAAACATAATCCAATTTAATAAAGGGCAAGATGACAGAATAGACACTTCTAACAAGACATGTAAATGGTCAGTGAGGTGCATAAATAAATAATCAGTATTATTAATCATGTGGGAAATCTGTCAAAAACCACAATGAGGGCCAGGGATTTAGCTCAGTGGTTCCAGCACCTGTCTTGCAAGCACAAGGGCCCAGGTTCAGTCCCCCAGTAACCACATACAATACTGGGCATGGAGACTCACACCCAGCAGCAATCAGTACCACATACCACAGTGCCGGGTGTGGTGGCTCATGCCTGTAATCCCAGCACTCAGGAGACAGAGGCAGGAGGATTGTTGTGATGTGAGTTTGAGGCTGAGCTCAGGGCCAGCCTGAAATACAAAGCAAGACCCTGTCACAAACAGACAAAAAACAACACCAACAAGATACCTCACACGAGTTAGAAAGGTTTTTATCAAAAAGAGGAAAAATTATTGGAGAAGATGCAAAGAAAACAGAACTCATATACATCATTGATGAAACAGTAAAACACAGTACAGCTACCATGGAAAACAATAAGAAGGTTTCTAAAAAACCTAAAAATAAAATCACATGTGGCACAGTGCTTGCCTACTAGGCTTGAGGCCCTATCTTTAATCCCCCACATAAAAAAGAAAAGAAAAGCTACCATACAATCCAGTAATCCCACTTTAGGATATATATCCAAAAGAATTGAAATCAATATGTTAAAGGAATAGTTGCACTCCTGTGTTCACTGCAGAACTATTCACAATATGGAATGTGTCCAAGATATGGAAACAATATAAGTGTTCATTGACAGATGAATGAGTAAAGAATATGTATGTATATACAACAAAATATTATTCAGCTTTTAAAAGCTGGGTAGGAAGAATACTGTCATTTCTAACATGAATGAATTTGGAGGATATTATGATAAGTAAAATAAGCCAACTACAGAATGACAAATACCCTATGATTGCACTCATGTAAAATCTACAAACTCATAACAGAGTAGAACAACAATGTTTTTATGAGGCTGAATGAAAGGGAGGAGGGCAGGAATGTAGATTTCCTCATCAAGAAATATAAAGTTTCAGACAGGAGAAACAGGTTCTCAAATACACTGCACAACAGGGTGACTATATAGCCAATAATGTATTATGCACTTCCAAATAACTAAGTAAATTTCAAATGCCTCATGTTAAAAAACCATTATACCAGTAGTTAACACAAGAGATGTGTTAACTAGCTTCATTTAATCATTCAAAATTGTGAATGTATGTGTGTATATATAAAACACATCAAAACATCACATTGTACTCAATTATGATTTGACAATCAAGATTACTGCAATGATAATTTTAAGAATAAAAAATGTAAAAAAATTGCCCCAACAGTGTATTTTTTTGGCAAATCAAAGAAAAAAATAACTATAAAAAATTGATAGTTTATTGAAATATTTAGAATTTTTCCACCTTTAGTGAATGTTTAACTCAAAACAAGGTCAATTTTCTTTTGTTCTGTCAGCCTTCTGAAAAGCATAAATCTCATTACAGGGTAGCTAGGGAGTTGTGTGGATTACCACATGGACACCCCCACTTACAGGCAAATCCACCAACAGCCAGTTAAGATCTTAAAGTATCACTGATATTAATATGGTGAGGGTGATAGCTGTGAATGGCAGGTTCATAAGCTCAGTTCCTTGGTATATATTGTCCTCAAGCTGTTAGACACCAAAGAATGTGACCCAGCTAGAACCAGTAACCGAAACTGGCCTACTCTCCAAATTCCTCCGACCCTCCACATCTCCATTAGATGAACAGCAGAGGTGGACAAGAGGGAAACCATCACTGAGGACATATGTGTTCAAGCTTGGCTACAGTCACAGAAAGTGCCAAAGAATAAGATTGGTTTAAAATTTATGGAGTTCTCCCAATGACAGTAAGAAAGTTGACTGCGGAAAACCAATGATGAAACACTACTGAGTTCTTTACAACCTTTAGATCTCAGAATAACACCACTTCCTCAAGAGAGCTTCTCTTAATCCATCAGAATTAGAGAATCTGGGCTGGGGATTTAGCTCAGTGGTGCTGCTGCCTGTCAGGCAAGCACAAGGTTGTGAGTTTAATCCCTGGTACCATAAAAAGAAAAAAGAAAAAAAAAAGATTATTCTCTATGGTAATCGGTTTATCTGCACTGAATCAAAATAGTTCAGTTATGTGTTTCCCCCATACACACAAACTAGGCTATAAGCTTTATTTATAAAAAGACTCTAAATTTTAATGTCTGAAACACCATAAATAATGAGTAATAATTTGCCAAATAAAAAATGGTTAACATGTAACAATTCTAAAAGTGTGGTTCCTGGGCCTCCAGCCATTGGCTGCTGAAAACTTACTAGAAAGGACAAGTCTCAGGCTTCCCCCTAGGCCTACTACATCAGAAACTCTAGGTGTGGAGCCAGTAATCTGTGACTTTAAAGGCCCTCTAGGTGATTCCACGTATGGCCAACTTTGAGGACCACTAGTATATAAGAATGTATAAAAGTTCACTTATCAAAAGTACAGGAATACTTATTTCCTAGTAATGCTGACTATAAAGGTAAAAACTATTCTTTAGTTTAGGGCTGGAATGTGTGGTGAGATTTCCACAATTCTGAGAGCAGTGTTTGGCAACTATTACTTTCCTGGAAAGGATCTTAAACAATTCAGCCTCTTTAAGCATGTTCCCTGATCTGTGAGAAATACATAACACCAACTTTGCAGGTTGCTAGAACTGAAGAAAATTTTTTACCAAAGCTCTTATATATAGTGAACACTCAGTAAATGGTAGTAGTAGTTCTACTTCTTTTTGAATCTGTTTTTATAGGTTTCTGAAGATGATTATCTCACAGACCAGTATTCAAATTTAAGGGCACGCTGAGGGAGAAATGCTGTGCTGTTTTTCCAAAAGGCATATCCTATCACCAAAATGCCAGGATGGAAGCAGCTCTGTGAGAGTGTAAGGACACATCATTTGCTAGACTGCATTCATGCAGTCCCAGATCCTAGGGAAGCTAAGGCAAGAGGATCTCTCAGATTCATGGCCAGCCTGAGAGACTTGGCAAAACCCTGCTTCAATATAAAATGAGAAGGGCTCAATAGTAAAGTGTTTGCCCAGCATGACCAAAGTCCTGGATTCAATCCCCAGAACTCCCCCCCACCCCAAACACACACGCGCGCATGCAAGATTAGGTAGCTCAAGAAGGGTTAATGTGTTCACCATAATGCCTTAATTCATACCTCTCAATGCCAGGTGGTTTGACCCACAGTACATGCATGACTGTCCAATGAGTAGTTTTTATTAATTTAGTAGGAAAAAGACTGATGAAAAGAGACTAGATTCAATTGTACCATCAGCAGTACAAGCCGTTCAATGGTACAAGTTTGCATCTACCACCATCAATGGTTCAAGCTGAAGGAATGTGTTAATTTATTGGTGTAACATGGACACCTTAATTTAAAAAAATCAAGTTTCTCCCTAAAATTCTAGATTAGCTAAGTGTACTACATTCTGAACTATTTTTCAAGGATTCTCTTGAACTGTTTGATAACCTTTATTTGCAAGGAGGGTCATAGTGTTCCTCAATAATAAACTGTGCTCATGAATTAATTTCTCGAGATCCAACAGACAACTCAACAGAATTGTCAACCATTATTTAGAAAAAAGCGACCAGTTAAGAGTTAATAGCCTTACTGCATAATTCTGTCAATTATGAGACCTGCTGCTTTCAAGTCAGAGAAAACTGAGTTTAAACAATTTACCTCGTGTGAAGGTAGCAGGTTTAGGATAAAATAATTCCATCTACTAGACTTCAAGAATAGTGCATCAAAAGGAGGGATGAAAGATAAACTACCTTGTACTTTTATGATATATTTCCATGTAAGGATGGATGCTTTTCCTTAATAGAATCAAAGTGCTGAAATGCTCTAACTGGTACAGTAATCTGATGTGAATGACACTGAGGGGGAGTTGTTGACTTGAAGGACCTTTCCCCTTCAGGGAAATGGCTGTGCCTCCAGACCAAGTTAAGAACTTTTATATTGTTCTAGTTTCCTCTACAGTCATGAAAAAGAGAGGCAACCTTGCTGTAGCTACAGAAAGGACATCTATCAAGCCTCAGTCACTGTGATAGTAACCAGCCTGAATTGTTTTCTAATTTCTATCTGGAGAAGTTCATATCTTCTTCATTGACCAGGGCTCCCTGGTTATCAGAGTTTCACCATATTAGAGGAAAAATTATTGGGTTTGGTGCTACCTGAAATTCCTCACCTCAAGCAATTCTTATATTTCAGTCTTCCAGGTTATTAGTCTACAGGGCATTGTTTGATAAAGTGTGGAGTGGTGAACCTTATGTCCTAGGAGGACTTAGTCTGTTACCAGGAGGCAAGTCAGACTTTAGAGTTGTCTAGATTAAAAGAGATTATACAGAAAGCTAAGAGGTTTTCCTTGCTCCCTTTTTTCTCAACAGACATATTAGCCAGAATGTGTGCAAGGCAATTCCATAGGACAAGCAAGATGAGAGGCAAGATTATAACTGATTAGATCAATTCAGTAAAAGAAACCAGTAATGAGCACCTTCTCTAATATGTATGGGGCTCAGAAATGAAAGACCACATACTCTCCAACAGTGAATCATCTAGTAAGTGAAGGAGATAACACACAAATAGAATTTAATATAAAGGCATATATGATAAGAAAATGGCTATGAATGAGAAAAGAAAGGTCACTTAATTTGGGGGTTCAAGAAAGAAAGAAAAGACCATGACTGTAGAAAGTATATTATGTCAGTATTTGTTTCTTAGGGCTGGCAGTTAGGATGAATAAAAAGGAAAGAGAAAAGACAGAAGGTCTGTCAAAGGGCTGAAGAAACACTGTAATTTTTGAAATCTTTAAAAATAAAGGCTTTCACAATATGGAGTTTTCTATCATCACAAATACCCACTTGCCTACCCACTGATATATAGCCAGTTTACAGAATGAAGGCATTTCAAGAAAAATAAGAAAATTGGTCCCTCACAGATTGAGGAATGACAGGTAGAAAATATAAAGATATAGTATGCAGATATATTTTATTAAATTATAATCTCATTATATCAACTTGTTCAAAAAATGAAATATAACCCTAGAGCCATAGAAATAGACACTTACTTAAAGAGAAGTTACTTTGCATATGTTTCAATGGAAGAGGAAGTTTGTAAATTATTCCATGCACACTAAAAGTCCACACACAAATATTAATAAGAAATACATCCCTACATAAACACATATACTCACATAGTAAATATGTCCAACCTATTCATCCCTGTAAGAAAGCTTGCCAAACTAAAAAGGCACTGTTAAATTAAACTTCTATCACTACAAAGTAAAGTTTTAAATACACAGACCATTCTTAAATGGTAGTTGACAGTGACTGCCAATATTAGCTGGGTAAAAACAGATCCAGGGAAATTCAGGAGGAAACTAATCTCTAATTCATAAACACTCTCAAGAAAAACATCCTGTATGTTACAGGACTCTTACAATTATACTGGAAGATATACTGTAATTTACTTAGTATAGCCAAGAATTTATAGAACCATGATTCAGAGTTGCACAATCTGATTTTAGAACTGACACTGAAAAATAAAACCTACTGGAATCAACCCATCTTGCTTTATTTCCTGGAATACAGGTAAAAACAAATCACAGTTAACATCAGAGTTATAATAAAACAATGCCAATCTCAAAGTGAATCCACAGGACTTTGTCAATCTATCTATAAAAAATTATTTATAGCAAATAACCAAAGGAAAACAAAAGTTTTCTCCAATTCTCAACATTCCCTAAAATAAAAAATTTATGTGCTGCTAGCAAAACAATTCTCACTTGATAATTCACTGTCAACATTAGAATTGAAGAGCATTTTCCCATTTTAGTCAGCATAATTTCCCCAACAATCTTTTTAAGTATTACACACAAGCAAACAAAACTACCCAATATAGATGTTAAGCAATTCATAGTAGTATCATGAGCTTAATATTCAAAGCCAAGCTGTTTTTAATTTATGCCATCTTGGCTGAAGGGTTTGCTAATTTTCATTTAGTTACATGGTTAAATAAAATACATAAAATAGAAGGTTTATATTTATCTTATATTTTAATCTCTTAATTGACTTTTATCAGTACATGTTTGTAGTATAACATGATTTCCTTCACAGTACATAATGATTACATTCACTGTAGGGGACTGGTACATACATACAACATATTTTAATTCCCTTCTTTCCTCCCCCCTACACCTCCATTTATTTTTCCAGTAGCAGATTCATTTATTTATCTGATAGGAGTTTACAGAGTTAATTATCATATGTACAGACTGAAAACCAGACTAATAGGCCAAAGAGTATATAAAATATGTAAGATAATTGTACTAAATCAAGATCCTTTTAGATATATTGTCTGCACTGGATTACAATGTCTTTTATTCTTTCTCTTCTTTTCCTATTATATCATATACAAATATACATACATACATACACACACACACACATTTTTTCATTTAAGAGAAACTATTATGGTCTCAAGATGCATCCATTTTCCTACAAATGGTTGAAGTTTATCTTTTTGTGGCAGAACAGTACTTCACTGTGTATAAATACAATTTTTATCCATTCATCTGTTCATGACATATAAGGTTTTTTGAAGATTAAATTATTATGAACTGCACTACTATAAACATGGGTATACATACATCACTGTGGCATGATATCTTTAAATCTTTTGGAAAGATACCTAGAAGGGGAATAGCTGGATCAAATGGAATTTCTACTTTTAGCTTTCTGAAGAACCTCCATACTGATTTCTGTAGTGGTTCTATCAGTTTATAGTCCCACCAACAATGGAAAAAGGGCTCCTTTCACCCCATAGTATTGCCAGTATTTGTTACTGGTTGATTTCTTGATGGTAACCATTGTTTCTGGAGATTGAATCTCACTTTGTTTTAATTTGTATTTTGCGAAAATCCAGTGATACTGAACATTTTTTTTGTGTATATTTGGATTTCTTTATCTGAGAAGTGTCTTCATTTCAGATGCTCATTTTTAATTGGATCTTTAAATTCAGGGGGTCCATTTTTTTTTTTTTAGTTTTTTTAAAAAATATACTTTAGATAGTAGTCTTTTGAAGTATAGTTGGTAAATCTTTTTGTCCACTAAGTAGGTTGTCTCTTTACTCTTAGTAGTTTCTTTTGCTCTGTAGCTTTGTATTTGGTGTGATTCCATTGGTTGATTATTGGTATTATTTCTTGTGCAATCGGATTTTTGTTCATAAAGTCTTTGCCTACACCTGTCACTAACAGTTTTACCTATTCTGTCATCCAACAGTTAAGTGTTTCTGCTCTAATGTTTAGATCTTTGATCCATTTTTACTTTAGTCTAGTGCATGATGAGAGATATGAGTCCAAGTTCAATCTTTGGTAGGTGGACAGCCAGTTTTCCAAGCGCCATTTGTTAAAGAGGTTTTGTTTCTTCCAGCAAAGGGATTTGGTCCCTTTGTAAAAACAACAACAACAACAACAACAACAACAACAACAATAAAACATAGTTGAGTGTGCCTAGAGTTCTTTGTATATCTTCTATTGTGCTCCACTGACCTACAGGTCTCTTTGGGTTTTTCTGTTTCTTTTGTTTCTCTACCAAATACTACACTGTTTTTATGACTATAGCTTTGTAGTATAACTTAATATCTGGGATTGTGATGCCCCTTTCCTGCCCTTGTTATCCAGAATTGCTTTTGCTATTCAAGGTCTCTTCTGGTTCCACATGAATTTTAGGATTGTTTTCTCCAGTTCTGTAAGTTTGTTTATAGCAGTTTGATATGTACCAGATTTAACATAATTAAAAATTCAAATAATATTTCTAGTGCTTAAATAGTAAAAAGCCCAGTATAAAAAAATGGGCAATTTCCCTTCTAAATCAGCAGCATATATAAGTTAAGACTTCATGAGATTAGGGTTTTTAGGGCATAAGATTTATGTAATATCTCAGAACTATACTTACATAGCCATACTATAGAATATAATTTAGGTTTATTCTGAATAGAACTTTGCAATGCTTTCTTTTATCTGAAACAGTATAAATCCCTTTTGGACACACTTTAAGTCCTTAAAACACACTTATGAGGTCTTCTTATTCTCATTTTAATACTCAATAGAATCAAAATCCAATAACTTGCTTACAATGTCACAAGTTCAGCTATTCTATTTTCTTCTTCTCAGTACTATAATGCTTAATGTTTTGAAACTGCAGCACCCAATCATTAGTTAGTTGGTTTCATAACACATCCTTTTTTCCCCTCCTACACTTGTGGTATGTGTGGGTATTTTAATTCAAAATAATTTGGGTTTTGAAATTTTAAGACACTTCACTTTCTTCAAGTATTGAGTATACTTTTTAAATTTCCTGCTCTTAACTTTATTGCAGAAAAAATTTTCAATGAAAATTCACCCAGTACCTCAATACAAAACAATATTCTACCTAGACAGATAATAGTAGAGTAAGGAAGAGAAGGAAGATACAAAGATGAATATATGAAGTTTCTGCTATCAAAGGAGTTTATAACCTAGTATAAAGATCTGTATACAAATAGAAAATATACAAGTCCTAAGATATTGAGGAGGAGTGAAGAGGGTTACAGCTGTAAATGGAGGAGGGTCATCAAGTCTGAAAGGGACAGTTTCAAAATTTCAAATTGGGATACTGATGTCATGCCACAGTGTTTAAAAGTATATTCCATTATCCTGCATACAGATTCCACAGAAGCACAATGAGATATACAAAGAGAGGTGTTAAAACACAGATTTCCAGGTTATAGTCTGCCTTCCAAGCCACATATTCATGAGGATGTTTTCACTCGGGGCACTTTTTCTTATTCACATAAATGCTGAAAACGTTAGCAGTGTCCTTCTGTCCTTCCCCTTACTAGCAATGCTACAATCTAAGTATCAATCAATAGAGAACTGGTTAAACAAAATGTGGTACACCTATGTAATGGAATACTTTACAGGCATTAAAAAGAAAGAGTCATTGTATTTTAGCTAATTATACTACGGCAATCAATTTCTGAGGATTGCACTATAGTTATGTAAGCTATCACAGGTAGGAAAAGCTGTGTGATAAGTACATGGGATCTTTCTGTGCTTGTGTTGTGATTTCTTGTGAGTTTGTAATTACTTAAAAATAAAAAGTGAGAAACAAAAGAATATGGCATTTGTAGTTATCTGATCTAGGAGTATCGCCAAGGATATGGTAGGAATGTGAACTGCTATAGCCACTTTGAAAAACAGTTTGTCAATTTCTTATAAAACATAAGTATACTCTTACCCTATGATCCAGCAGTTAACTTCTCGGCATTTACTCAAATGACTTCAAAACATATGCTTTCATAAAATAGGTATTTCTGGCTTTGTTCACAAAATCTACAAACCACAAAGATCTCCTTCGCAACGTTAAAGAAGAAAACTAGTATAACTAGGTAACAGCATAATATTCAGCACTGTAAAGAAATAAGCTATCTAACCTATGTAAAGATATGGAGGAAACTTAAATGCAAATTACTACATCAAAGAAGACACTCAGAAAAGGCTACCACTGTATGGTTCCAACTATATAACATTATAGGAAAGGCAAAATGCAAATAATAAAAAGATCAATTGTTTCCAGATGTTTGGAAGGGAAGAATAATGGATTTTTAGGCTAGTGAAACTACTTTCCATGATACTATAAGAAGGATACATATCACTGTACAACTGTTCACACATATGTATAGCATACAAAATGCCAAGAGTAAACCTCAAAGTTAACTCTGAAATTGGAGTGGTAATGATTTATCAATACACTGTCATCAACTGTATCGGATGTAAGACTGGAGTAAGAGAGAGGTAGGGGGAAGAAGGCTAAGTATTTGTGGGGACAGAAAATATACGGGGTATCTCTGTATCTTCTCACTTTTGCTGTGCACTAAAATAGCTCTAAAAATATGAAGTTTTAATGAAAATAATTCCAGAATTGGCTATCAATTGCAAAATGGGTATAGGAAAGTGCTTACAGTGTGCTACTTTTGTATAAAACCCAAAGGGAAGATTACTTACACAAATTCTAGTATTTCCATAAACTTTCTCTACAAAAGTAAGAAAATGGTGGCAGCAGTGGTTGCCTCTGGGGAGAAAAACAAGGTGGTTCTGAGACAGGTGGGAGGGAAATTTACATCTTATTGTATTTCTGGGCTGTCTGAGGACACAATGTTTTTATCACAAACATATATTAACTCTTCAAAACAAAAGTTCTTTCTAGGGCCCTGGCTTCCCTGTCAGGTGCAGTTTTCCTGCTAAAATATTTAAAAATATTCCCTTGAATGGGTATTTCCCTTTCACCCAGTTTAGAAGGTCCAGAGATTATGGGATGGGGTTAGGGATAGATAGGTTCTTTCACTGATCCATCATCCTGAGTTCTGTGAAGACTGTGAGCTACTCAAGGGAAAGGGCCACTGTATTAGCTGAACCTGTCATGATGATTGACACAGTAATAAACAGATTTTCTTGAATTAATTTGACCTATTATCTTGGCCATTCCTTTTGACCTATTCTTAAAACCCCCGACTCAAAAGGACTATTTATCATTGACTCTGCCCTGGAATGATATTTTTAAAATTAACTAGCATAAGTCATTCTCAGGTCAACAATTGTCTATCTCTATATTAATACATTTAAAAAATGGGGTATAGTCTAGTGAAGATAGAATTTTTCATGGAAATATAAATTATAAATTTCATTTTTAGTTTAATAGCTGTATATGACTAGATAACTTATCAGTAACCTTAGCTAAAATTTTCCACCTATGTTAATCATCCTATAATTTCTGTAAGCATGTTTATACTCAAAAGGCACTTGTTAATTTGCATTACAATTTATCTGAGTGTATTACTCAGCTGTGCTACTAGACCGCTAATCAGATCAAGGAAGCCTTAACCCATCACATTATTCCTCACAGTAACTACTACTTAGGTCAATCATCTTTGAAGACAGTGTACTTAATTAGAATTTCATAATTTAAAAATATAACATAATATTTAAATTTCCTTAAAGTAGCATAGTGGTTTATGGCCAAAATAAATAATTTTATAAGTATATTATAGAAGGAAATTATGATATCATAACTGCTAAGTCTCACTCCTAGAGACTGCTGCTGTGATTCTATGGAGGCAAGACCAGAACTTTATCTATTTACTAAAACTGCTTTCTTTCCCCATCATTCAACTATGCCACTGCTTGCCTCTTAAGCTGAAATCTTACTACAAAATTGCTAAGCTACTCTCTCTTTAAACTTGGTAAACAAATCCTAAATAAGGAGACTAAGCTCCCCAGAGGAAGAGGGAAGAACATGGTACTCCCTTCTGAGAATGCCAATTCAATAACTTCCTACGCACAAAGAATCTTGCTTTGTCTGCTCAACATCCCTGATCCTGACAGTCAACCGAAGAAGCACTGCAGTCCTTGTCTGGTGTTACTTGCAGGTGGCTCAAGATACAAGTAAAACTGCTCAGAGCTTTTATTCATTTTGTCTGGCATATTAGTTTTTCCTTATAGAAACAGAATTAAAACCCAAGTCAAAACTGCTGTTCTCCCTATAGGAACAAATCAACAATAGTGTAATGCAAAATGAAATGCATTTGTGATACAGAACTTTGTTACTCTAGTCTGTAATTCACTGGGTAAGTTAGGTTATATGAATTCTAAAACTTAAGTTATACTAAAATTCCATTATAAGTCTTAACTTTTATAATAAGCATGTTAAAAAGCAATCCTTTCTCATCACATTATAGCTTTTCACACTTACCACCTCTAGTATAGTAAATTCTTAAGAAACTTATTGAATTAACTCTTTCAAGAATGCTGGAGAATCTACTCAGCGGTACATAACTCACTTTTAAAATTCACAAGCCTCCATTTAAAAGACTCAACACTGGGGCTAGGAATGTTAGTCAGTGGAATAGCAGTTACTCCAGCAGTAAAAAAATAAAAGATTTAGCAAATTTTACTGCCCTTACTTGAGAAAAACATTTTAATTATTTCTTCAAACATTCTACCTGAGTGAAAAATAATTTTCAGTAAGTCTTTTTAAAAATTTTGTAACAGATACCTCACATTACACTAAAGTTCTCTTAAGGATTTTCTGAAAGAGAAACTCAGAGACAGATCATTTCAATTAACTTCGGTTTCTGGATTAGTTTCATAAAACTTTTAAACATTAATTTTAATATCAGATAAATATATGCCATTAAGCACTTTGAGAGAGGAGAGAGAATGTTATTAACCAATCTTTGAGTATGGCAACTTCCACAGCGTTAAAAATCATACTGAGAAAAAGCAGGCAAACCTTAAATTCTCTTTGGTATAGTTTTATCATCTTAAAAATTGGAACAAGAATTTTTCCCAAACTGTCGGTTGTCTTTTCACTTTGCTGGTGGTTTCTCTTGCTGTGCAGAGGAATGGGAAAAAATGAGAAGTCGTGTAGTATATTGGTACAAATTCTCAATGTCGACTGTGATCATAATGTGTATATAAAATGCGCCAATAAAATCAATTTTTAAAAAAGAATAAAATTATCTTTGTTTCATGGATACATCTTTTTAAAAAACTGGAACAAGAATAAACTTGTAATTTATTTGGATGTTCTGAGAACCGATATGAATTTTTAAATTTTTATTAAAATTTTCTAGAGACTAAAATATTCTACTTAAGAAATATATTTGTACCTGTTTATAACATATAAAAGAAATAATGTTTAACTTCAGAAATAATCTATAACCTCACTCTCAAAATCTAACCTAACATTGTGAATGCAAGTCAAAGCACTGAGATTTCTAAAGGTAAATACAAATTCTCTTATTTATTTTAAGTAGGCTTGTTAGGGATACCTTGGGAATTACAATTAACATCTTAACATAAAATGATCTATTTTAGATTAATATTGACCTTTACCAATGCTTTTACAGAAACTTCTACAGTAGATCTGTTCAATCTTCCCCTTCTTTTTGCTACTGTTGTTCAAATTACATATGTATAAGTAATAAATCCATCAAATTTCATACTTAGTGCTTTATGCATCTGGGGCCTTTGAAGTTAGAAAGGGAAAAAAGAGTTACAAACAAAACTGCTCCATACTGTCCTTTTATTTACATATATAGAAATTTTTAGCAGTAGTTAATGATGTACATTTAAGTCAATATCTTAAATACATATCCCTCAACTTATGATGCGGTTACATCCCAGCAAAGCCACATAAATTAAAGATATCCTAAATCCAAGATTCATTTCAAATACCTAGCTTATAGAACTCCACAGCAGCAAAGAAGTACACTGTAGTCTCAGCAATTTAATCTGGTTATCACTTCACTGACTGGGAGTTGTGGCTCAATGCAGCTGCCGAGAATCATGAAAGGGGATCACATTAAATATCATTAGTCTGAAAAAAGATCCAAATTCAAGATTCAAAGTAAGCTATATACTGAATGTACACCATTTTGGCACTTTTATGTCAAAAACATCTAGGCTGAACCATCACAAACTGGATCCATATGTACTTTCATGTCAGCCTGAAGAATTCTCTTTAGTATTTCTTGCATAGCAGGTTAATAACAAATGAGTCCTAGAATTGTATGTTATATATTGTGAAATAGAAAATACTCAAAGTAAAATAGGGTGAAGGGGGGAAAATAATGAGATTATAACAAAAAAGAAAGGAAATAAATTTTATGTATATAGGGGGGTGGTAGGGTGGGTAGGGCTATGGGAAAAAAATGAGAATAAAGTTGTGTCTTATACTGGTACACATCCCCATTATGAAGTGCAATCATGATGCGTATATGTAATGTACCAATAAAGATTTAAAAAAATTGTGTTTTTGTTTGAGAATGTCTTAATTCTCTTCCATTTACAAAAGATAGTTTTTTCTAGATACAGAATTCTTGTAAGTCTATTTCTTTCATCACTTTGAGTATTTCATCCCACTGCCCTTCTGGCCTACATAGTTTCTGATTAGTTTGTTAATCTTACTGAGGATCCCTCGTTCATAGGTCCCTTCTCTCTTGCTGAGTTCAAGATTCTTTCAACAATCTGACTATCATGTGTGTAGATGTGGATTCTTTTCAGTTTACTCTAATTTGAGCTCGCCAAAGTTTGTTATTCTTTCAAATACTCATTCTGTCCCTGTCCCCAATCTGAGATATTACGTACATTTTGATATATGAAGTTATCCCAAGAGGTCTCTTGGACTCTTGTTGTTTTTCTTCCTTCATTTTTCATTTCTCAAATATGATTATCTCGATCTATCTTGAAATTTCTTGATCCTTACTTCTGCCATCTTAAATCTGTAAAACTTTTAGCAAATTTGGCTCTTCATAATTTCTATCTCTAGCAATACTTGGTGAAAAATCATTCTTACACTTTCCTTTAACTGTTTGGACCTGATCTCTTTTGGTTAAGTTTATTTATAGTATCTAAGTTAAAGTTCAGTCTTGTAAGCACAACATCTGGGCTTCTCAGAGCCAGTTTCTACTGACTGTTTATTTCCCTCAGTATGGAGAGTGTGCTTTAATTTTGTTGAAAACTAGACACTTTAAATCATATAATGTGACAAGTTTGGAAAACAGATTTCTTTCTTTTAGGGTCTGTTTTTGTTGCTGTTTGTTTAGTGATTCTCCCAGAACTAATTCTGTTAAGTCTTTTTTATGTAGCAACTGAGGTCCCTCTTCTGCCAACACAATGGTCAGCTAGTGATTGGATACGTTTAAAAAAAACACTTCGAATCAAGGGACCTTTCAATTTTTTCTAAAAGGGCCTTATATTGGGGTGTGGCTTCAATACTCTGTTTACAGTTCTACCTAACTTTCACTTCCTGCTTGCATGGGTTAGCTACCTCAGGCAGAAGCAGGGTTAAACTATTGTTCCTAATGGTTTTCAGCAGATGTCTTGGACTTTTTCCTCAGGAATGAAGATGAATATGATCAAATAAAGCGAAACTTTGTTAATCAGTCCTTTCCAGATAACTGCCAAAACATTGGCAATTCTTTGACGACATGGATACCTGTGAAACTTCCTTCTTCTTAAGGCTGAATATTTTCATAGTTAAGATTATTGCAAAGTTTTTGGCTTTTGAATCTATAGTGGAACTGGGAAAGAGAGATAGGATTAGGACAAAGAAAGTAAATTCTAGACATCTGTAGGAAAATGAAGAAAATAAGATTTTAGGATGAGGGAAGGGGAAAAGGGAAAAGGAAGTAAAAGTCTTTCAAATGTATCATGTACATGTACCAAACACTCAAATGAACGTAAACATCGTGTCATAAAGATGAAGTAAAAATAATACTAAAGAGTATCTGGAGATGGAGGGAAGAAGGTGAGTGAGGATGGGAAAGATTTTAAAAAATCAAGATATGTTATGTACTTAGGTACTTCCTAAAATGAATGTAAACTTTATGTACTGCAAACATATCCTAATAAACATTTTAAAGTATAACAGAGCTCACCATTCTTACAGAAAAAATCAGCTGTTTTGTTGAATAAATACTCCTGGATTTATTGGAAGGCTTTGATAAACTTTTAAAATTACTAAAAAGTTATTTTTGACAACGCTTGTCAGTGTTCACATTGCTTTCATAGAGTAAGTTTCCTATGGTACTTATTATTCCAGAAATCCCCTCTTTTGAGTTTGAAAATCATTCTGGTATTGCTGTCTTCTAAGAAGACTATAACCTTCAGATCTTCAAATGTCCCAGAAAAAATATGTGGGATCCCTGGTGATATCACTACATAATCTGCAGTTTAAGGTACAGTATTCATGAACACAATAAAATTAGAAGAGACAAAATATGAGCAGCCTCAATTTGTATTCCTTTTCACCTTTGATGACTACAAGGAAATAAACATGTTTTTTAACATACAAACACATTATTGTTATCAACACTTTGACACCTGCTGAATATTTTTAAATATTACTTTTTTAAACATTCACATTTTAATTTAACTAAAAGAATATGAGAATAACTGATGATAGTCATGGTAGGACGGCACAGTATGCGCTTCAGCACCTTGACTTATATAAACAGATGAAAGTTTATTAAGAAAAGATCTCAATTCATTTCTTTGATGAGATGAGGTAGTCAGCAAATTAGACCAAATTAATTATGAACAATTAATTAATTATTAAAATTAATTATGGAAAAGTTTAACAACAATGCTAGACTAGTAGATGTCAAATTTATTCAAGGGAGCTCCCCACATGGAAAGTTTTGGAGGTCAACAAAAATTTTAATACTATATAATAATAAAACAACAGCCTGCTTTGGGAAGGAAGTGGGGAAGAGAGGGAGAGATCATGGATGACGGAAAGAGGAAAAAGGAGAGAATGAGAAGAAAAGGGAAAGGGAGAGGCAGGAGGACAGACAGAGGGAGGCAGGGTAGGGAAATAGATGATACGTTCTTCTGCACTTCTTAATATAGCATCTAGAATTATACTTGAGACTAGGTGTGGGATTCATGCTGGACTGTAGAATCCACCGCAGGACAAAAGATGTTAAGAATCAATTACACTAGTAGAAAATTTTAAGAATGATTACAAAGGCATTAAGATCTTTTCTGTGGGAGAAGTTTAAATAGAGCAGATACTTAATATAGAAGAAATCACTCAAAAATCAACAATAGTTTTAGTGATGATTTATGATGCTGTCACATTTATTCATTGTTTCATTTTTCTATTCCATGTGTGTGTGCTATAAAACCAGCATGAATACATAGCACACATATATAACATACATTTTCATTACTATAGATCTTTAGAACCTACGGATTTAAAATGTGAAATTTCAGGAATTTATGGGCAACCATAAAGGTCTCTGATTAAACAATTTTCACATTACTGAGCCATTAATTTAAAGGATTTAAATGTTGTGTATTTTAAAGACAATATGTGTGAATGAGATGCTAAGTTATGTAGTTCACATTGCCATCTGATTAGGTTTGCATGTTTTCTTTTCACTTTAAACTATGTAATGGCCCAAGAGCTAATAAAAATTGTTTTTAAAGCCCCTCCCTCCAAATGAAAATTTCTACTGCTTGTGATTAACTTAAGGAAATGGTTTTAGAATTATAAAGCAGTACTTTTAGCAGAAAGACACTAATTCTAGATAAGTTAAAGACTAATGCACTGTATTCAGCTTTGACTGTGATCTACAAAATAACAAGTCTGCCATAAAACATTTAATGAAGGAAATTACATACTAAAATAGTACTTATGCTTTCAAAGATTCTTCACAATCCCTTGTGGGTCAGGCTTCCTTAAACGTCTATCTAAAGTCTATCAATCACCACCTCTAAGTGGGGCCATATAACATTTGTTTGTTTGTACCTGGCTTATTTCATTTATGTTCTCCATATTTACCTATTCTGTCTGGTCAAATGGCAGTATTTCCTTGTTTTTATGCATAAATAATATTTTTCTTTGTAGGTGCAGGAATAATTCTTCATACTCTTTTCTCTACTAGTTATACCAATTTACATACCCAGCAATAGCATGCAAGGGCTCCTTTTTTCCCCATCCTTGCCACCACTTGTTTCCTCTTGTCTTTAACATCTTAACAAGTGTGAGGTTATAATAGAATGTGCATTCTGCTGACGATTACTGATTTTGAACACCTGATTTCATGTGCTTGCTTGCCATGTATCTTCTTTGGAGAAATGTCTACTTGTGCTGAAAGGTACTCCTTTCCTTTGTTCACCAAATGTAGGATATCTCAACTGTGATGATAACATAATGGTGAGGTGATAAGGGCATTATGGAAGTCAGTTTTCTATTAGTTATTACTTATCTGTGAAATGCTCATTTATTTCTAAATGGATTCTCATTAGTCCACAATTACTTAGTCAAAAGATCATTACTTTTAAATCATTTCACCCTGAATACCTATAGGTAAAGTAGATTAACAGTATGAATGGGGGCCAGGGATTTAGCTTAGTGGTTCTGGCGCCTGCCTTGCAAGGGCAAGGATCCAGGTTCCATCCCTGGTAACCACATACAACAACAGTGGGCATGAAGACTCACACCCACCAGCAATCAGTACCACATATCACATACCACAGTGCAGGGCATGCTGACTCACACCTGTAGTCCCTGCACTCAGGAGACAGAGGCAGGAGGACTGCTCTGAGTTCGAGGCAGAGCTCAGGGCCAGCCTGAACG
>PVIR01027004.1:0-23313 GCA_004026965.1 Petromus typicus
ACAATACTGGGCGTGGAGACCCACACCCAGCAGCAACCAGTACCACATACCACAGTGCCGGGCGTGGTGGCTCACGCCTGTAATCCCAGCACTCGGGAGGCAGAGGCAGGAGGATTGCTGTGATGTGAGTTTGAGGCTGAGCTCAGGGCCAGCCTGAACCACAAAGTGAGACCCTGTCTCAAAAAAAAAAAAAAAAAAGAAAAGATTTTTAGTTCAGGCTGGCTCTGAGCTCAGCCTCAAACTCACATCACAGCAATCCTCCTGCCTCTTTCTCCCGAGTGCTGGGATTACAAATGTGAGCCACCACGCCCAGCACTGTGGTATGTGGTACTGATTGCTGCTGGGCATGAGCCTCCATGCTCATTATTGTATGTGGTTACCAGGGATCGAACCTGGGTCCTTGCGCTTGCAAGACAGGTGCCAGAACCAATGAGTTAAATACCTGGCCCAAGAAAAGACATATTTATAAAAATAAGAGCAAGGGATTTGTATGATCTTACATTCAAGCTAGGCTTCCAGAGTTCAGAAAATAGGTATTTTCTTTCCTGACATAATAAAGAATATATCATTGAAAGTTAGAACCATTACAACCCCAGACTTCTTATGACTGTGTGAATTTTCATTAACAATACAACCCTTTTTTGACCTAACTTTCCCATTTATAAAATATGAAGTCTAATTTTCATCCTTCATTAGGACATAAGATTATTATTAATATCTTAGACATTTTGTCACAATGCCTCAAAATTTGCGTGCTTAAAAGTATATTTTGTTTTGGAAATCAGAGCTAATAAAGTAATTAGTGTTTTTGTTTATTTGTTTGTTGTTTGTTTGTTTGAGACAAGGTCTCATTTTATAGTTCAGGCTGGTCCTGAGCTCACTATGTAGTTCAGGTGTGCCTGGAACTCACAGAAATCCTCTTGCCTCTGCCTCCTGACTGCAGGGATTACAGGCATGAGCCACCATGCCTGGCACTGTGGTGTGTGGTACTTTTGCTGGTGGGTGTGAGACATCATGCCTAGTACTGATGTATGTAGTTATTAGGGATCTAACTAGGGACCTTGTGCTTACAAGTCAGGCACCAGAATCACTGAGCTAAATCCCTGGCCCAAGTTATTGATTTTTACAAAATTTTTCTTGTCCATATAATTTCAAAAGTAAGAGAACATGTTGTGGAAAGTTAAAAGTTTGCTGACATAACTGGGAAGTAGTCTTCTGCACAGATATAGCTCTGGATACAAGTAAAGAATATTCCCTTTTTATTCACTTTCTCATCTTCATTTCACCTTCCTATTTCTCCTCAATTATATTTGTTTCTGTTTCTTTCAAGTGTATCACTCAATTTTATGCATGATTTTACACCTCCAGAGATGGGTGATGGGGGTAGTGTGGGCAAAAATAAATCACAATAACACTTTCCCTGTTGCTTTCTCAAAGTCCAGCTCCTGTCTGACTAAGCATGGTACAGAACAGAGGGAGACTGTGACTGGAGTGACCTCCAGAAGTCTTCATTGGGTTCTGTAGACCTGAGGGCACGCTGGGCCTCAGAGAGCAGTGAGAGAGTATTAAGGACTATTGAGACTGTAAAGACCTGTGAAAGAAGAAATTGGTCCAAATCCTTCATTTTCTTGCTGTTCAGCACAATTCCCTGTTTTCTACTCTGCTGAAGGCCCCATCAGTTTGAGTAATGAGGCTAGAAGCCAACACAAGATTAATTACTCTAAGCCGAGTATGGCTTAGGCTAGGAGCAGCTTTAGATGGATTAACTACCAATTTTAAAATAGGTGGCATAGAGGATTGGAAAAAGAGTGAAAAGTAATGCACACAGAGGAAATCTTGTGCTGATAACATTTGTTGGAAATATTAAAGGATAAGTATGAATGCCCATAATTACTAACATTTAAGTATATATTATCATTTAATAAGAAGAAGCTTAGGCTTGGAAAAGTCATGCAACCACATGTTTTAAATAGTAGTTCCAAGACACAAATCTGATTTTTCCAACTTCCTTTGCCTCAGAGAATTAACTTTTTTACTGGACATCAATCAAATTCTAATTGATCAAAGAGAAAAGCAGTGTGAGAAGCTATTTCCCTTTCATATGCAAATCTTACATAATAAAATGTCATACATATTAATTTTCATAAAAGCTGTAGAGAAGTATTGATAAACAGAATTTTGTAAATTCTTGAAAATAGCTTAAAGAAGATTGCATGATTTTTAAAATAAAATGTTATAGATAAATGATCTAATAAAGCCTGATAAGTTACTTTGGCTATAAGCAGTTTCCTATTTTAATTTGCAGTAATTATCACATCACTGTTCTGTAGGTTTCTCTAAGCAATTCTCTCTTTTTCTACATTCCAAATGTAAGAAAATTCTTCAAAGCCTGCAGAGTGTTTTGTCTTATTGATTGTTACAAACCATAGCCCAGTGACTAATATGAATTAAGCACATGCTGCTAAAAGAACAATTAATGCTTGACCAAGCTAAATAAACTGGATCCTTTGAATAGAATAGGTGGAAAACTGGGAGGTTAGTGTCTCATTTACTTCTTAGGTTGTTTTTCTCCACATTAGGTGAAAGGTTTTGTGGGAAATTAAGGAACCCATGAAATAATTGCTTGTTACAGAAAATAAATCTACCTTTTACTTGCAAGAAATTGGAAACTGTGGCCAAAATAATATTGGTAGTAAAATGGCCAGTAATCTTTTTTTATTATATTCATAATAATACTTCTAATTTCTCAGTTGAAATATGTGTGTATGGGGAGAGTAATAAAGTTATTCAAGGCATATTCAAATATGTCCTTATTTACATTTATAGCAAACACTTCTGAAATACTTATTAAGTGCAGACAATATATTAAATATATTTACTAATATTAAATTATTTATTCTCATGTGTAATTAGAATCTTGCAAAATGTAGACTCCACAATAGAATTACATGTAAAAATATTTAGTGGGAGAAATGTCTGTGTAGGTTGAGGGTGAGAAAGAGGTAGAAAACTAAGCACATGTGAAATCGTTAAAGGAGGACAAAGAATGGTGGTTGGGAATGAAGGTCACAGATTGTGGCACAGTTCTCAGAAAGGTTCAGTGAAGTTGAGATGAATTCCCAGAGACAAAGCTGTGAGCTGAAGTCTGAGATGCTGCAGGAAGGGAAGGCCTCCATGGTCAGCCACTGGCTGGAAGCATTCTGGCAGAAGCATGCTCAGACCTAAGCAAGATCATGGTTCAAAGAGGTGACATCAGAGTGCCCCTCAAGAGATGACATCAGTCAATTCTGCTGCTTTTGGGAGGCAACTTTAGTGAAGAGAATTGAACACTGCAGTTTCATAGCTGTTACTGTTCCATTTTACATATGAGAAAAAAAAGAGCTTAAATAAATTGGTAAAGGCCACATATTCATATTCAATAAGGTGAAGTAAATTTTCTTGTGTGATTTTTTTGTACATTCTGACAAAATGTAATGTATTTACTCATCGATGCTGGTTAAATAAGAAATTGATGATACAATGAGATTATTTAACATCATAAATATTAAAGTTTACAAAATATTTGGTTTCCATGTGATCTGGTTTTAAACTCTACCTCAATAGAAACTAAGCTAAGTAACAAGGTGATATCAAAGGGGTACAGTGGATGGAAATATTATATGCCGTGTAAGATAGTACATAAAAATTCTAATACTTTTATAGAAATTATATGCTAATAAATGCTAGCATTAAAAAGTACAGAGGTATGGTTTAAACAAATGGCTTTTTAAAAATTATATGGCATCTAGTATAGTAACTCGAGCCAGGTCTCTCATTGCAAACCTGTGGAAATTCCCACATCACATATCATAGTCCTCAACTTTATTACCTATATTTGGCCTGGAAAATACAATTTTTATAACTTCTGAAATGATTTTAATTATCCTTCGTTTTTTCACACCATGAATATTGTCTAATTTCTCTGGTATATAAAGTTAAAGAAAGAAGATTGGAGAATAAAGTCAGATACCCATTGTCACTAAAGTAATTGATTATCTCTCCATCAAAACCACCTATAATATAAATACTCACTTTTATCGTCTTTTGATTCTGTCTCTCTCAAACTTTCAAAATTTATGAATACTTCTTTGTCTCAGAAAAACACAGTAACTAATACGATTTACAAAATAAGTAAAAACGCCCCTGTGTAGCCATCCTCAGTGTCAGGGTGGTACACCGCCGAGGATCGGGTTCAGAGGCCCAGACACAGAGAGTGAGTCACAGAGTCACCACGCAGATTCTGGGGAGATTTAGTGAAACATTCTGTCTTAATGAGGATTACATAAGCTTATATAGAGAACAGAGAGTGGGCGTGGCTATGAGTGCATCTGGCAATGGGGCTGTAGCTCATTGGTAGGGCACAAGTTATTTACCTTTTATGGTTAACTCTTGGCCTAGTGAAGAAGTCAGGACTAGAGAAGGAATGGGAGACCCCCAAGCGGCTATAGGCCAGTTTCTACACATGAGAGTGAGTGTGCTTAAACTCTTCTGGGTGTCTCCTACCTTAGGAGACATACATGTGGCATACTTGACCCAACCAGACTTGAGCTTCTCCTTCACTTCTGATCTTATTAATATTCAATATATTCTCTAGGTTTTCATACCTCATTGTTCCATGCAGCATTCATTATTTGAAAGTTTAAAATTAAAAATTTAAAAGGTCTTTCTAGTTAATACTAATTGAATATATATTTCAATTACATTTATTATATTTTTCATTTTTACCCTGAAATCAGTGTAACACCAAATAATATTGATATTGTATTTTAGCAAAAACCCCTGCTGACTATGTAATGTATATTAGACATTAGAACTAAA
Organism: Petromus typicus; assembly: GCA_004026965.1. Lineage (NCBI taxonomy): Eukaryota > Metazoa > Chordata > Mammalia > Rodentia > Petromuridae > Petromus > Petromus typicus. Next base: position 4,858 of record PVIR01027004.1, read on the forward strand.
CCATTTTTCCCTATGACATAATGAAATGTTTAGTGTAATTCTTAAAAATTTTATGTAGAATAGCACAATAACTGTTCACAAGTAGAACTATTTTTTATACATAGATTTTTATAAAATGTCTTGAATTAAATTTTTCCCATTTGGGTAGTCTTAGTGCATTTGAAAACTTAGCCTTTTACTATACAGTCTGAAATTTCAGTTGAATGATGTTTTTAATTTAGGTTTCACCATATTCATGTATCAACACTAGATTACCACATCATGTTACAATTACTTACAGCCCTTATCTATAAATGAAATTCGACAATGTTATGTGAACATTATGTGCTGCCAGAAGCAGAAACACAACTACTTGTGTTCCTGTCACACCTTATGTCAGCATGTTCATTCATAATAATAAAAAGTACACCTTCAAGGAAATAAACTGATTAAACCTTATCAAAACAACTAACATCTCCTGTTTCTGTGTAACATTTCTAACACTCCAATATCTCACAAAGTCAATCCAAATGGCAATGAAAGATCATGGTAATATTTTTCTATATATAAAGAAGACAATGGAATCGCTCCTCATCTTTGCCTCCATGTAATATTGTAGGTATGGGGAAAAGAAAACCTTTGAAATGCCTTTTTGTTTTTCTTTAAAATTCTTACAATCATTGTTTGAATTATTTCAAATAGTTACATTAAATAGAATAAATATATTAGCTAACCCTCTGGTGCCATTCTGTTTCATTCCCATATTTATTTGCTTACATGTTATTTTAGTTTCTAGCTTTTTATTTTTATGTAGAAAACTCATGTAAAAACTACCTCCATGCTAATTATTTAAGCACACACCTTTCTCAATCAAGAACTGTGGAATGAATAGAAGACAGATATGAAGTAATGAAAACTAGGTCATCATTCCTGTGAAACTGTGAAAAAAGTATTTTTTTAAAAAAAGTAAATTTTTTATTTATATGATTGATTGACTCATGATCTCATTACAAAATGATCACACAAGATGTGCATAAAGAAGCATTCATTCATATATCCTTCTCCCATTCCAATTCCTGGTCTCTGGAGTAGTAAGTATTAACTACTGAGTGACATAGGCCACAGTTTTCTGTAACCTTTATGAATACAGCAGAGTTTTTGAGATTTACATGTTTATTTTTGCGTAACTTATTTTCTGCCTTGTGAATTGCTTTTTCCCCTATTTTAATTGGGTCTTTGAAACATGAACTTAATCTGTTGAAAACATATTTATAATTTTATCAAAGATAAATGTGTGCACTTTAAGTTCCAAATATAGTATTTTCCTTACAATAAAATGAATAGTCAGAGGCCAATGGAAGTGCTCACTTTGACTCTTGCTCCTTGTAGCCAGCTCTCCTAGACCTTTCTGGCTTTCATACACTCAGCCCCCACTTTCATAATGTCAGGTTAGCTCCAGAGTATAGACAATGGGCAGCACAGAGTAAGTCAGATTCCACTCCTATTTTCTGAAACATCACAAGCAACACAGTGGAGACTATGCCAAATCAAAAGGAAACAGAAAGAATAAAATGATTAATAAGTTATTATTCTATGCTAATTTGGCATACATAGTTTAATTTTTATTTATTTTGGTTCAGAGTTAAGCATTTATTGGACCTTACAAATTGGAAATGCACGCTTTTGAATTTAAACTATTTTCTCATATACAGTACTGCTCTTTGAAAATTGCCCAACTATATGACTTTCAGGCTTTTTCAGAATATCCGTTTTTGAAATATCGAAGGGTTAATATGCTCTATTTATGATTTTTGTTTTCTTCTATTTTCCTCCTGTGCTTTGATTCCATATAGTAGAAGATATTTCTCAGTTTTGTTCAGCCTTTTATAAAATTATTTTTTAAATCAGATTCTAACTTGTAAAATTTCATATTTTGTGTTTAAAATTCATCTTTTACCTTTTTTCCCATAGATGCCATAGCTCCTTTTAAGTTCTGTGCACATTAACTACAGTTGTACTGAAATTCTACATTGATTCAGAATTTTCTGAGTGTTTTTAAAAATCTTTTTAAGTGGAGGGGTATATACAGGAATATGTGTGTACTCACCCATCATTCTTTACTTAGTGAGCCCTAGTCAGGCTTGTGTTCTGTGTGGGAGGTGCGATTGGACAGGATCATAACCTACCATGACACTACCACTATAGGAGAGGTAGGAATGTAAGGCAAGCATTTCCCAGAGAAACATATCCTTTACCTATTTAGAAGCTTTCCCCTGTATCACTTGAATTATCAGTTAGGAATAAAAGTCTTTTATGTGTTTTTTGAACACGGGTTATATCTATTTTCTCTGAAAAATTGGGTAGTTACAAATTCCATGCGATTTTTCTCATTAGGTTTTTTTTTTTTTTTTTTTTTAGGTTTTTTGAGACAGGGTCTCGCCTTGTGGTTCAGGCTGGTCCTGAGCTCAGCCTCAAACTCACATCACAATCCTCCTGCCTCTGCCTCCCGAGTGCTGGGATTACAGGCGTGAGCCACCACGCCAGGCACTGTGGTATGTGGTACTGGTTGCTGCTGGGTGTGGGTCTCCACACTCAGTATTGTTATGTGGTTACCGGGGAATCGAACCTGGGCCCTTGCGCTTGCAAGACAGGCGCCGGAACCACTGAGCTAACTCCCCGGCCCCTTTCTCATTAGTTTTATGCAACAAATGTTCTTCATTTATGATGTTAGCTTATGAATGTCACTTGTCTGACAAAATATCACTTCAGAATGTGACAGAGATTCCATGATTATTTTCAAATATTTAATGTTCTATTAAAACATGAATATTTACCTTCTGTAAAGGTTCTACTTTTTCAAATAGTCAAATAAATGATAAAGTAGGCTAAAATAGTGATTATATTCCCCACCGTCTCCCACAAATTTTAAATTCAATTTTGATATTCACATATTTACAGAAGTGCTCAAACTTGAACTGGATAACATACTAATTCTGTGATGTTCTAAGAATTTTTAAAAGTTCCAATTGCAAATTTTTAACAGAAACACAAGAAATGTTAATGTCCAATAGGAGAAACCTTGCTTTGTTTTACTTTCTTGAACATTTCACTACCGTGCAACTAGTCAGGCTCTACTTTTCAATTGCTGCTGAAAGTAAAGAGGAAAGATGCAGGTGAAAATGCAAAGTAGCCACAACACTGACATCTGCTTCTCTTTTCCAATACTTTAAAATGTATCCTTTTCAATATAATTCACATTTATTCAATAAGTATTATATTTCTTTTTTTCTCACTCATATGACTAGTAAATTAAATTTTTAAAATTATTTTGTCTTAAAAATTTCTCTAGGGAACACAGTAGTGATGTTTATTCAGTGACTATTAATTTCCAGATAACATAATAAATCCCTTGCATATATTATGTCATTTAATTCTTTGACTACCCATGCAATAATCACTCTTTAACAACTTGTGTTAGTAAGTTCTTTTGTTATTTTACATTTCATATCTACAAACTTTAAATGTTTAATTATGTGAAATTTTTTTTTGGAGATTCTCCTATTTCCTCATCTTGTAACTTAATTCTGTCTTCTGTGGTTAATTTTTTTCTGTTTCCATTTCAAATTTAGGAAAAAATCTCTCTATATAAAGAAACCCATATATGACTATATCTATCTATTTATCATTAATATCTTCGCTGCATATTTACATTAATTGTAATGTTTCTTCTTATTTTATTAAAAACTTACCATTAATATTTATTGGGTAATATATGTAAAGAATTATTATAAACTAAGGTCACTGTGATTAATAGGTCAAATATCAGAAGGAGAAGCAGAGTTACATGGAGAACATTTAACTCAGCCAGTGTTTTTCAGTTGATAATAGCTTCAACTAAATCACCTACACGGGATGTCAAAACACATAGCTAGTGAACCTAAAATATGAGCTAAGAATCTGCCTTTATAGGACCCACCTATTATCTTTCCTTTGAGTCATTGCTTAACTTTTAAAATTACTATATATATTTGTACATGCATATCTATATATGTTCATTCATAAAAAGATACAAAGGAGATTAGGGCATTGCAGTAAGGAAATGGTTAATGAACTAACAAAGCACACCAATCTGAGTTGTACTGGTTGGCTGTTATATTCAGATGCTCATAAGAGTGAGCAGATATGGTGGAGCCACACATAAGAAGGCATGTCCACATCGAGCTGGGCTGATACAGCAGCTCTATTAGCAGGAATGGATTGCCACTCTCAGTGCCTGGCTTGTCTTCAAAGTAGCTGAATTGTCCAGCAGGTAGGTATATACACGTTCCAGCTGCCATGCTCTAGTTTCACCAGTAAAGAAGAGAAGTGAAGAAAGTAACAATTGTCTGCAGTCTGTTCCTAGATTCAATCTTTCCATGACTCTCTCTGATTGGAACTTGGCCACACTATTGTGTAATTATTTTCAATGTATGATAGAAAATTCTATTTGCAGTTAGTTTTGCTCTTCAAAAATATGAATTTATGGGCCTAGGACTTAGCTAAGTGGATCTGGTATCTGCTTTGAAAGTGCAAGGGCCCGAGTTCAATCTATGATAACTACTTATGATGATACTAGTTGTGGAGACTCACACCCACCAGCAATGAGCACTACATACCACAGTGCCAGGCACAGTAGCTCATGCCTGTAATCCCAGCACTCAGGAGGCAGAGGCAATGGGATTGCTGAGTTCAAGGCTGAGTTCAAGACCAGCCTGAACTACAAAGCGAGGTCTCATCTCAAAAAACTTAAAAAAAGGAAAAAAGTTTGTTCTGTGTCATTTTATCCCTTGCCCAGTCTACTCCTTTGACTATGATGATATGAAGGTGTAAATTGATTATCATACATTAAAAGATTTACTATCTCTCATGTGGACAAATATTTTACCCAACTACCCAAGTTGCTGATATTCAATGATATTTGCTTCATGCTATGTCTCAATAAGTCTTCAGATATTAGCAAGAATACATTTCAGGGCAGTGGCTCACTCTTAAATCTCAACATTCTGAGAAGTTGAAGTGGAAGAATTACAAGTTCAAGTTCACTTTGGGTAATAAAATGATTAAGAATGCCCACAAAGGGCTGGAGATTTAGCTCAGTGGTTCTGGCGACTGTCTTGCAAGTGCAAGGGCCCGGGTTCAATTCCCTGGTAACGAAATACAATACTGGGCATGGAGACTCACCCCAGCAGCAACCAGTACCACATACCACAGTGCCGGGTGTGGTGGCTCATGCCTGTAATCCCAGCACTTGGGAGGCAGAGGCAGGAAGATTGCTATGATGTGAGTTTGAGGCTGAGCTCAGGGCCAGTCTGAATTACAAAGTGAGACCCTGTCTCAAAAAAAAAAAAAAAAAAAAAAAAAAAAAAGAATGCCCACAAAGAAAAAAAAATTAAAAACGGTTGGAACTGTAGATTAGTTCAAAAGCCTAAAAAAATCCTACTCAAAATCCTACATAAATAATCATTATTTTACTTTTGCCCAATACAGCTTTGCAGGCATACCATACACTTCTCTCTGGACTGGACACGGGTTTGCTGGTGCAAAGGGACTCCTTTGTCATTCATGCATTATAATTAAGTGCATAACAGCAAAGATATCCAGATTCCCTTAGAGATAAACTGTTTAGCAACACACTGTGACTTTGACAGTTTTGAAATCTACAAATTGTTTCAAGGTACTTATAGCCAGAGGATATTGCAGAGTCAGAGTTAACTTTCTTGATAAATTAATAAATATTAACAAAGTAATTATGGTTTTCATCTCCAAAATTACAGATTTTTAGCTATCTTTAATGAGAAACATTAGTGATTGGAAAAAAATATACTACCATTTGCAAATTGAGAATTTTGGTTAGTTATTTAAAATATTTTGGAAAATTTCTTAATTTAATGACCAAAGAAAATGGAAACAGAATACAAAATAAGCTGTCATCAAAATCTGAGTTGAAGTCTTTTTGCTACTTTTACTAGTTACTTGCTGTGCATAAAACACAGACAATTCTTAACTCAGTTTTGCCTTCCTTAAAGAGTAGTTGGGCTATACAAGGAACAAATGAGATAATATGAAGGGAACTGTTCTGATTGTGAAGTAGTCCATCATCCAGGGCATTATTGTTATAACAGCAATCGCTGAACAACACCTACTATAATAGGAATCTCCTTGTATAAAATATGTCATCAAAGAAAAATATAAAATGTTCTGAGCATGCTATCAAGTATTGTATATGGCTCCAGGGACATTTGTACAAAAACCTGGCACACCATTCTCTCAGTGTCAAAAGCATCACTGTGGCTGCTTTACAGAACAACATTATTTGTGTCATCTTTCATACATTTCATATGTAATAAATTTATAGAATTTTCTGTTTTGAAGAAAAAACAGAGTGTGCTGGTTTCTTAAGATTGAAATGGTTTACAATTGATTACAGAATAAATTCTTGTCAAGGGCTCTGTGCCCTTGTTTCAACAAGCTTTAAAGCCTAGATCAAATATGTTTCCTAATGGCTGATGAACTGTGAAAAACACACTGAACTGCTGGAGAAAATCAGGGCTATTTGAAAGGAATGACTCTACTTATCCCGATACATGCTTACTGTTCGCAGATGGGCTTTTCCCTAGTGCACTGGGAATGAGTCAATAATCTGCTGCCGTATTTGCACATGTAGGGCTCCAGGCTGCAGCAGTCTTTTATTGTCAAGAGCCAGAGTCACACTGCTGGCCTTAGGCCAGGAAAATTAAGATACATAGCTAAATTTTCAAGCAATGTTACAGAGTGTGCCAGATTAGTTATATAGCTATTAACTTTGTGTATAAGGTATTTATTTAGGTAAAGAGTAAATGGTTCATTTTCATATAACTCATCTATATTTAGGCTTTTATAAATTTAAACACCATATATGTGTGAGGGACTTAGAAGTGTGTGTTGTGTCATATGTACAAAGTTATACATGTATATGTGTAATTAACAAAAAACCTATTTTCATTCTATTTGCTAGCTAATTTCTACATTGACCCACATATAAAGATAAGTTTTTGTCTTTATTTTGTCTACATTTATATAAGAAATGAAAGTTATATAATTTAATCTTTTTATTGCATACAAACTTGCACACTAACAAACTTCTAATCTTCATTTTCTTCATTCACTAGTTAATAACATACATATGCTAAAATATATTTGCATAACTATTTCCTTTATTTTTTATTTATCCCTCTACTTACTATTAAATATCATTAAATATCTAAATTTTAATTAAACATGAATCTACATGAGTCCTTTTCTAGGAAAGCAAATGCAAATAGATAAAATAATTAAAAGATTATATATCTTTATATTATTGATAGATGTTGACAAATTTTTATATAGTGATTGTATAAATTTCTTATGCAAATAGTAGCTTAAAAACAGCTATACAATAGCCTCCTTTAACTAACTAACTATATAACAAACCTCATTCAAACATTCCATAACTTAATTGTGGGCTTTCACTCAGTATATTTTGTGTGAAGATGGAAATACTTTGGTGTGAATTTAAATGCATTGCTCTACTTGATATAATGTTGAGGATATTTTAAAATATTTTAAAAATAAGTGTATTATTCTATGACTGTAATTTTTCTTTAAGGTTTGATCACCTTAATAATGTTTTGATCTTTATTGTCATGTATTAGGTATTACCCTTTTACCAATGTATAAAATACAAATATTAATTTTATTTTTATTTTTCTCATTTTGTTGTGACATATGTTTCTGATTTCTAAGAAGATAAAAAATATATACATCTTCAGAATTTCAAAATATCCTTATAAAACTGTGGGAGATAGAGGAAGAAGCACCCAGAAACCCCGTGGTAAAATCCAGGCCCTCGTGAGTCTCACAGCAAAAGAATTAACAAACAACAAACAACAGAACAGGAACACTGAGATAAAAGTTGGGCCTGGGCTTAACTCTTGCTACTCTGAGCAGCAGCAACAGAGAGAAATGTCCCAAGCTCTCTGTACCTTTATTCATCACCATACCTTCACAACCCAAATCCTGACATGTGTAAAACAGGGCAGATATCCACAGTAATCCCTGTAGTTGAAGATCCCAGAGAACAGGACAGATGTCTGCTGATAATCCTAGTGGAGTAACCCTAGTAGAAGATCTTCTAGGGCAAGTCAGATGCCTGCTGATAATTCTAGTGCAGTAATCCTTGTAGTCTAAATCCTTCAGTGATATGTCCACCAATAATCCTGACTGTTCATCCTGAAGGGCAGGGCAAATATCCTTAAATGCAATAAGTCATAAATCCTAGTAAGTTGTTCAAATTAGTCACCTGCAGTTCCCCCACATAAAGCATTATTTTATCTTTATTTTAAATAAAAGATATTTAAGATAAGACTGCTGTATTTATATAATCATTTATGTTTTTGTATATAATGTGAAATGACTAGTACAATGAAGCTAATTATTGTATGTCTCCTCATATAATTATTTTGTTTGTATGAGTTAGAGCATTTGAGACATATTTTTAGCTACCTGTAACTAAAATACAAGATCATTAGCTGTAGTCACCATGATACTATATCCTTTAGATTTCAAGACTTACTCATTTCACAATTTAAAAAAAAAAAAAATCCTGTACTGGGGATTAAACTCAAGAGCTTGAGCTTGCCAGGTAGGCACAGAACCACTAAGCTACATCTCCTGCTCATAAACTAGAAATTCCTAACTTTTCACAATTATCTCCTCATTTCTGATTCCTTCAAACCTTCATAATTGCTATTCTATTTTATTTTACCATGAATTTAACTTTCTGGGATTCCACATTAAAATAATGCAGTATTTTTCTTTTTGTGTCTGATATAATTAACTTAGCATAATTTATTTTAGCTTCATCTACATTGGTGCAAGTTAAAAGATTTTCTTATTAAAAAAAAACCTGAGTAATAATTTAGTTTCTGTATCACTCATCTATCAATAGACAGATTACTTCTACATCCTGGCTAATGTAAAAAATCAATAACAAATGTGGTGATACAAATATCCCTCAATACACTATCTCAAATATTCTGAAAATGCACATTGTTTTCTCAAGTGTTTGTACAAATTTACATTTTTTATCAATATTGTGTAAATTAAATTTTTTCATAATATTATCAGCATTTTTCCTACATCTTTCTATGATGACCATCCTAACAGACACAATACGATTAACTCATTACGGCTTTAATTTGCATTTGTTTGACAAGCAGTAACGTCAGGATTTTTTTTTTTTAATCACTTGGCTATTTGTATGCCTTCTTGGGAAATTAAGTACTTTATCCATTTACTAATAATATGTGGGGTTTTTTTGTTATAGAGTATATGAATTATTTGTACTTTTTTTTTTTTTTTTTTTTTTTAGACAGGGTCTCACTTTGTGGTTCAGGCTGGCCCTGAGCTCAGCCTTGAACTCACATCACAGCAATCCTCCTGCCTCTGCCTCCCGAGTGCTGGGATTACAGACGTGTACTGTGGTGTGTGGTGCTGATTTCTGCTGTGTGTGAGTCTCCACGCCCAGTATAGTATGTGGTTGCTGGGGAATCGAACCCAGGCCCTTGCACTTGCAAGACAGGTGCTGGAACCACTGAGCTAATTCCCTAGCCCAATTATTTGTACATTTTAACATCTAATACAAATATTGTCTCCTGATCTGTAGAATGACTCTTCATTTTGGTGATTTTTTAGGGTTTTTATTATACAGAACCTTCCTATTTGATATAGTCTCTCTTGGTTTTAGTTTGTATTTTGCTATCATATAATAAATAATTACTAAACATCCACATCTTCAATCTTGATCCTTACATTTTCTCCTAGTTGGTGCCCAAACGGACCAGCTTACTTTGGCTCAGCAACAGTACATTTTGTAGTAACTTGCAGTATTTATGATAAGCATGAAAGATGCAGTTCCAAGCAAAAGTTATAGTATCAGGAAATCCAACAATTAGAATATAGTTTAGAAGAATATAAATTGTCAATCAGATTACCATCATAGTAAACAAACAAACAAGCTAACAAAATAAATCCCCTAAGATCAACATCTTAAGGGAGGGTTTATTTTTTAATTCATGGCTTCAAACGTTTTAGTCTTTGAAACTGAAACATGATCATGTTGTTTTTACTCCTGTGATAAAACAGCCTATTATGGCAGCCCACTTGAGGAGAAATCTGTGCATGCCATGATGCCCAGGAACTTTAAAAAGAGAGAAAGAAAGAGCTTAAGTTTCCAATATTCTCTTCAAGGTCAAACTCTCCAGTGAGCTAACTGTCTTCAAATACTTCCCCTCATGCTGCAGGCTAGCAAATTTTTTTTTTATTTTTATTTTTTTTAAGGTTTTTTGAGACAGGGTCTCACTTTGTGGTTCAGGCTGGCCCCGAGCTCAGCCTCAAACTCACATCACAGCAATCCTCCTGCCTCTGCCTCCCAAGTGCTGGGATTACAGGCGTGAGCCACCACACCCGGCACTGTGATATGTGGTATTGGTTGCTGCTGGGGTGAGTCTCCACGCCCAGTATTGTTATGTGGTTTCCGGGGATCGAACCCGGGTCCTTGCGCTTGCAAGACAGGCGCCAGAACCACTGAGCTATATCCCCGGCCCGCAGGCTGGCAAATTTTAGCATACAGAATTTTGGGACATAAGGACTAAGCTATACAAAAATATATTTCAGTTGCACATTTAATTATTTTTTAGAACATATCTGATATGTGACCTGCTAAGTATGAAAAATTATTTTTATTAAAATATATAATTATGTTTGGTAATTATTAAAAATGATGATATAGTGTATTTAATTTCTGTATGAATCTACCTTATGTTTAGTATGTAATTATTAACAAAAACCTAATCTTCATGATCTCATTTCCTTTATCTATATGAACTTAATATACCTTCTAACTTTCACTGCTATAAATTTAAATAGAATAGTATGGCAATCTTCCATGCCTATCTAGGAATGAATCTCCCAAAATGATACTTCCTACCAGGTCAGAAGGTTCTTTCGTGTTCTGTTACAAACCATTTTGATTTTTTTTTTGTTCATTCCTGCATTTCTGTCATGGAGATATTTGCAAGTTGCTTTCCAATTCTTTTCTAAAAAAAAAAACCTTTAAATATTTGAATACAGTTGCTATGCTCTTTGCATATTTTCTTAGTATTTCTGAACCTAATTCAAAATTTATTTGGATGTAAAATTTTATCTTGCCATATTTGATTTCTCATTATAAGCTTTCAGGATTTGAATCTATGTACGCTGGTATGTAGACCACTTGCTGACGTTCTCAGCTATGTGAATCTGATAACTGTATCATACTCATTGAAAATAAGTATATAAAAATGTAAAGCCACAATAAATCTTGATTTTATTATAGAACTTTATCAAGTTTGATACTAATCAATATACTTTGAATAAATATATTTAATAATATATAAATTCATCTGTATAATTTACTTTGTACCACTGATTTTTTTAACTCCCCCCCTCAAATTATAAAGAAAAACAATATCTTTGTGTTTCTTTAACTGTGACCTGTAGGAGGTATAATGTAATGTCAACAGATACAGTAATTAAGTGCAAGAAATCCAGCATCCTGGGAATTGATTCTTCAGATTAACACAGTCTTGTTTCCAAACATTTGTAGTCATAATGAATAGCACATATAACAATATATATAAAATGCACTTTCATCCAGATGCAAAGCATATTGTGAAATATATTCAATTTATCAATATGAAACCACTATAAAGGGAAGATAGGTAGTTTTTGCTAGTACTCACTGAGTTAATACTAAACCCATGCAGTTACCATTCTGTTACCAGTCTGTTTCTCCCATGCCATCTCTTTAGTTGCATTTGAATTCTGTAGAGACTTGATAATAAATACAAGATGATAATTTTATTTCTTTGTGAATAATGTTACAAATAACACCTACGTTCACAAATTAGTCTTTGGAGGTTTAATTATCCTTAAGGTATATATTTTTGGCCTTGACTATGTAGAAAGATAACTTGAGGATCTTAAAGTTATGATGAAACAATTAAATGAAAACATTGAATCAGATTATTTTGAAAGCTGTCAACATTGATTCTAATGTATACAGAGACTAAAGTCTGACAACACTACTGTTCATATTTTAAAAGGAACATTGCACAGATAAGATGATAAAAATATTTTTCTATTGCATATGAGGCAAGGTATAAATTTAGAAAAGTCTGCCATCAGCCACCAATCTCTTTTTGCGCTTAATACTTGTGCTCTTTCCTCCAGGTGTCCAGTCTTCATGTCTTTGTGAGCTCTGCACTGCACTATTTTTTCTCTATTTCCAAAAGAAGTGCATTTTTTCCAGCAACAATGGTTTTACTTTCCTCTTCCACATTAAAATTCTCAATCCTCTGACCACCCCTATATATGCTTGTGTAAGTACCTTGCCAGTGTATTGATTGTAGCCTATCTCCTCTATCATATGAGATAAGAAGTTTGTGTTGGAATGTAAATCTACCTTGTCACTAGCACAATGTTGTTTTACTTGTCATTATTTTCCTAACTTCTTGGTGAAGGCAGACACGCCTTGATTTACATTCTTGCATACAATTCTTATCTTCCTGTGGAAAAGAAACAGTTCCCAGACTACTACCACTCTAGAGGTTCTGACTTGCAGCAGTACTGTGAATTAGCTGAGTTAGTTACTTGAAACTTGGTGTGCAGACCAACACTTGAGAATGTGTCAGAAAAACAGAGTTTTAGTGAGACTTACAGAATAATTCAGGTTGGGTAGAGAATTTCTAAGAGATAAATCAAAATTAAGAGTGTAGCTCTACTACAGATAATTATTTTACCTCATAGTTTAATATCTCCTTTCCTAAATCCAATTTACTATGCAAGAAGCTATGAATCACATCAAACCCTACATTTGAAATCTTTTAGTACCAGGGACTGAATTTTGGAGCTTGAATTTGTCAGGTTTAGATGCAGCAGCTCTGAGTTATATCTTTTTTTTTTTTAATCTTTATTGGTACATTACATATACACATCATGATTGCACTTCATAATGGGGATTTGTACCAGTATAAGACACGATTTAATTCTCATTTTTCCCATAGCCCTACCCACCCTACCATGCCTCCATATACATAAAATTTGTTTCCTTACTTTTTTGTTATAATCTCATTATTTTTCCCCTTCACCCTATTTTACTTTGAGCATTTTTTATTTCACAATATATAACATACAATTCTAGGACTCATTTACATCTTTATTTACTCATATCACAGAAAAGATTCTATATGTACCTCTCTGTGTCCTATTTATTTCACTTATGAGGATATCCTTAAGGTATGTCCATTTAAGTAGAAAGGATTCAAACTCATTATTTTTTATGGCAGAGTAATACTCCATTCTGTAGAAGAACCACAGCTTTTCTATCCAATCTCAAGTTGATGGACATTTGGGTTGTTTCCAAGATGTAGCAATCACGAATTGGGCTGCTATAAACATGGGTGTACATATGTCACTGTGATATGAGTCTTTTAATTCTTGTGTGTACATACCTATCAGGGCGATGGCCAGGTCAAATGGGACCACCAATCCTAGCTTTTTGAGGAATCTCCAAACTGATCTCTACAGGGGTTGTACGAGTCTACAGTCTCACCAACAGTGGAGAAGGGTTCCTTCTTCTCCCCAACCTCACCAACATTTGCTGTTGGCTTAATCTGAAATGGCAGCCATTCTATGTGGAGTGAGGTGAAATCGCAGTGTTGTTTTCATCTACATCTCTCAAATGACTAATGATGTTGAGCATTTCTTCATATGCTTCTTAGCTGCTCTTACTTCTTCCTCTGACAAACATCTTTTCATTTCAGATGCCCATTTTTTGAATTGGGTCATTAAATTTGGGTGGGCTGATTTTTTTTTAGCTCTTTATATATTCTAGATAGTAGCCGTTTGTCAGAGGAACAGCTGGTAAAGATTTTTTCCCACATTGTTGGTTGCCTTTTTGCTCTGTTGGTGGTTTCCTTTGCTGTGCAGAAGCTTTTTAAAAGACTGAGGTCCCATTTGTTGATTTCTTCAGCCAATTCCTGTGCTATAGAAGTTTTGTTCATGAAGTCTTTCCCTAAGCCAATGTCTTCGAGAGTTTTACCTAACCCTGTTTGAGTTATATCTTTGATCCTAGAAGTCTTTCATGCACAATAGTAGATTCAAACTTCACAATTCACTTTAACTCCATAAGAACTATAACTTAAAGTACTTTTTCTTATTCTCTTCTTTCATTCATAGCTGTAACCTACTCTTCATGTGTAGTGATTAAATAGGGTAAAAGAAGAGTTTCCAAAATCTTTTATATTCTTTGGTAGCACAGAGTCTCTCCTGTGCATAAGTCATTTGCCTGGTAAGCACATCAGACAAATGGTTTTGAGGCAAATAGGGACCAATCCTGATAAACTATGTAAATGAAATACCGAGGTGAACGTTAATGAACAAGCAATCTCATAGAAACATTAGTGCTCAAGTATGTTTTGAGAAAGTGACAATAAAAAGAAAAGCAGTCTTCAGTGTTCAGATGTAGGAAATTATGGAGCCATAAATACAGGGGAATAATCTAGAGTAAAATTTGTTTGAATGTTCAAAAACCAACCTGGAGTTTGAGACATGATTAGAGGGTCATTAAGTGCAATTTTGATTGTCCTTGTAAAAGGAAAACAGAAGGTTGTAGACTATAAAACAAAAGGAGAAATAATAAATAAATAACCCTAGTCTTAACGTATCAGGGAAATACTTTGGACAATAGTACTGCTTTATCTGTTGTTTTGCTTTCTGTGGTTTCAATTATCCACACTTAAACTACGGTCTAAAAATGTTAATGGAGAGTTTCATAGATAAACAATTCAGAAGTTTTAAGTTGTGCACTATTCTAAGTAGCATGTTGAAATCTCATTACACCTTGCAATGTCTACATAAGATTTGAATCACCTGTTTGTCCAGGATGCTGAGCTACCTGAGCTTTCTGCACATTAGTCACTCAGTTGACCTTTCAGTTGACAGATCCACTATTGAGACATTCCAGTGCTTTTGTTCAAATAAGAAGTTCAGGAATGTTTTAACACTGTATCACAATGCCTGTCGTTCACTTTACTTCACCTCATCATGTAGGCAAAGACATTATCACACAAAGAAGGGTGCGCAAAAAGATACCATAACACAGACTTCCAACCCAAGCCCTAAAATAGAACAACCACAGCAATATAATTTTATTAAGTATATTGTTAAATTTATTCCATTTCACCATTACTTACTATGAATCTCTAATTATTTGCAAATTTAATTTTGTGATGAATATGTATGTGTGACAGAAAAACATAATGCTGCAATGGTTCAGTAACATCCATGATTTCAAGCATCTATTGGAGGTCTTGGAATATATTCCTGTGGATAAGAGGATACTAGTCTATACACATTAAATTCTGTTGGTTAGTAATCTCCCTGATTCATAGACACTAAAGGTTTTGGATTGCTGTGAGGGAATAGGATGACACAATTCTTTGGCAGTTATTGGGGAAATAAACCAAAAATTATATATTTTAAAAAGAAAAATTTGTCTTTTAGTGTTAGCTCCTAAAATGTTTTATTATAATTTGAGAACAGAGGCATTTATCCTGAAGAGCCAAATTTCCCATGCTGAGATATGTTAATGGAATAACATTATTACTCAATAAAACCACTGAACACATACCAAGAGTTTAAGTAACCCACTCCAGGAGTTGCCTATAAAAATCATTTGCCACATCAGGAGCAAGAGAAAACAACTGAAAAGACAAAAGGAAATACAGACTGAGGTTGCATTAGGCACTGAAGCAAACTTGTTTTGTATTTGTTTATGTCAAATGAAACATAAATTTCCTAAATGTCATGTAAAATTCTACTTGGGATGTTTTGGAACCACTCTCAAAAAATTCTAAAGTAAAACTGAAACCATAACTAAATCCTGTTAAAGATGTTTATTTTTATCAACATAAATACATAAGTTAGATATAATAATATTCTCTTTAAAACAATTTCAAGATAGAAGTGTAGCTTTAAGAATGTTAAAAGGTTTAACATATTCACACATACATTATTATTATAGACAGATGTGATTAACATTCAATTTCACAAGAACAGCCTTTCTCTCTGTGTGTGTACGTATGTATGTGTGTGATATTTCCACTGAGAGCAGAATATGAGTTCTTGTAAAATTACTTTATACTCAAACAATTGAAACATATTCATGTGTTTCTTTTTCCAAAGAAATAGGCTTTCTCAATGGTTCTACTAAGATTACTAGAACTTTAGATTGAAAATATTCAAATCATGTCATAAACTTTAATGAGACTCAGTTCTGAATTATCTCTATTCAGTCATTTCTAATTCACTAAAACTTTATGCAAAATTCCTAGCTGCTTCCACATCTATTTATTAATCATGTAATTCTAAAATTTTCAGAATAACCTAATCTAGTATAATAATTAATACATGATAATTATGAAAAATAGGTGTATTTATAAAAATAGGTGTAAGAAAAATATGAGTTCAAATTTCTATAAATTCTCCCTTCAAGGGCGTTTTTCTAAGGGAGATCCATATCATTACTAATACAGTGTAGTCATACTCCTCACATTTTTTGTATTTCCCAGGTGGAAGGTATTAAACCTTCATTCTCTACTGGAGTTTTATCAGCAACAAAATTGAAATTGTTGACTAGTTTTCCATGTCAAGTTCAGTTTAATTCACATGGAACCTCTGGAAGTGTGAGCCTAAATATTTTTGTATCTTTTGATTATCATAAGAATTTTGTTGCAGTGATGGAAAACAAGCACAGAAGACCCACACTCTAGTATTTTAATCTTTCATACTCTGTAAATTTATTGAAGGTAGTTTAGTATAAAACACATACCACACACTTGTGGAGTATCATGATGTGGCATGTCTTACATATTAGGACTCAGTAATGGTTTATTGAATAAGTAAATAAATACATGATTATTAACTAAATTGTTAGGGTGGTGGACAGTAACAATTGGTCTAAAACCAGTTAAGTGATGTGTCTTGTTAAAAAGCTAACAATGGGCTGAGGATTTAGCTCAAGTGGTACCACACCTACCTTGGAAGCACAAGGGCCAGAATTTGATCCCACATGTCACACACACACACACACCCCTACCTTACATTGAGAAATAGAAAGGTGATCTTATATCCAAGGAATTTTTTTTCCTCTCACAATAAATTTGACCTAAAATAAATACTTCTCTTAAGAAGGAGGGTTAAGTGATATAGAGGAAGCAAGACTAGTTCCCCAATATTTATATACTTGAAACACAATTTTGTATTCTCTAAAATCAAAGAATAAATTTCAGAAATGAAGGATGGAGATTAAGAGTAGGAAAAAACTTTATTGAGAAAGAAAACTTTTGCCTAAGAGAGGCAAAAGGGTAACTCAAAAATGGGGGACCCAGAGTGGCCCCATGATGTGAGGCCAGTCCAAAGTGGGCCAAAATTACAGTCAACCAGTAATATTGCAAATACAGTAGTTTAATAACATTAGTACAGTGAAAAAATGCACTAACTAGACAAAATCATAATCAACTAATAAGATTACAGCAAGTATAATTGCTGAGGAAACATTGAATAGAAGGGGATCCATGAAAAATCAAGTCACATAACAATCTTACCGGAATTTTTGACTTAGACTCTTTCCAAGGTGGGAAGTTAAAGTCCTAGCCCTACACCTTAGATTAGCAAATGCTATTGTTTATCCTACGGAAGTTGATGCTCTCTTTAGAATATCTGGCAATGCATATTTAAAGTATCACTCACAGCTGTTTTTCTTAAATGGGTGGGGTAGTTTTTCCTCCCAAACACTAACCTCTAAATTGGCTTCTTTGCTCACTTCTGAGGATCACCTGTCTGCCTACAAGATGGCCATCTAACTACACACACACACACACACACACACACACACACACACACAGAGAGAGAGAGAGAGAGAGAGAGAGAGATACAGAACTAATGGAAGATCTAGTGTCATTTAAAAGTATATCAGAAGTATACAAATACATGGAAATTGAATAACAATCTGCTGAACAACTGATGGTTCACAAAGAATTTAAACAGTTTTTACAATTAAATTATATCCCCAGTAAAATTTACAGGAATTTATGGGACACAATGAAAACAGTTCTATGAGGGAAATTCATAGCATGAACACCTGCACTGGGAAAACAGAGCAAACTCAAATAAACAATCTAATGCTGAACCTCAAGTGACTAGAAAAAGAAGAGCAAGACAAACCCAGAGCTTGCACCAGGAAGGAAATTATAAAGATCAGAGCAAAAATCAATGTAATGGAGACTAAGAGAACAATATAGAAAATCAATGAATTGAAAA
>PVIR01027005.1:0-23325 GCA_004026965.1 Petromus typicus
AAAGGGGACAATGTTGAGATTGTAACAAAAAAGTAAGGAAACAAATTTTATATATATGGGGGGGTGGTAGGGTGGGTGGGGCTATGGGAAAAAATGAGAATTAAGTTGTGTCTTATACTGGTACAAATCCCCATTATGGAGTGCAATCATGATGTGTATATTTAATGTACCAATAAAGATAATTTTTTAAAAAAATGAAGTGAAAGTAAGGGAGTGTAAATAGGAGTGTTTCAGATGTATATTTATTGAGTAGGAACTGTGCTTAAGTAAAAGCATGGGAAACCTGCCTTGCCCAATTCTGTTCTGGATGGTTTGCTAAGACAGAAGTCATTAACTGATTTCCATGCTTTTCCAAAGTGGCCCCATTTGGCCACCCTCCTAGCAGGGGAAATGGTTTCATAATTCTCATCCACATTCACTCTTCTCTCTTCCTTTTATTCATTTACATTCTCCCATGAAAATCAGAGTGGGAAAGGCAGGCTGGACAGTTGGCTTTGATTCGTGTTTCCTCTTCCTAAGCTCTTACAGGAGGACTATTAGGCTTTATTCAAATCATATGGTTTAACAAGGTGACTCATCTAATTACAGTGGAAAAGAACTGCCTTGGAGCTTTGTTGGGTTATGGTTAAACGTCTCCAAAACTAGAATCTGAAGAGAAGCAGCCAGCCCTGGTGTTGCCAAATTGGCTTCTCTCAGGAAAACAAACAGACTTAAAAGTGAGGGTGAAGCAATGAATTAAGTAGCTGTTGAGAAGGAATTTGTAAGTGTTCCCACAGAAAAAGAACTTAGAGACGTTAAGAGAGAATCTATCAACTCCAGCTAACCTACCACCTGTAACTCTGGGACCTTCAGGGGTTGGAGACTAGCAAGGGATGCCTGGCTCAGGTGAGCACCCCAGCTTCTGCCTGACCCTGGATGCCCCAGGCACTCTCATCTGGCTAGCTCTTATGCCCAGAGGCATCGAGAGCGATCTTATTTGGGAAAATTAATTGGACAGTTGGGACTTTGACTGGTCCGAGCTTTCCTGCTTGAAGATCAGCTATGACATATGCAGACCTGAGGACTTGACCTTTTTATCTTTGCCTCTGGGAACAAGAGAGACCCCAATGATCCCAGATCTGTGATG
The DNA here is from genome assembly GCA_004026965.1 of Petromus typicus. Classification (NCBI taxonomy): domain Eukaryota; kingdom Metazoa; phylum Chordata; class Mammalia; order Rodentia; family Petromuridae; genus Petromus; species Petromus typicus. Next base: position 1,127 of record PVIR01027005.1, read on the forward strand.
CTCCAGGGCAGAACTGCACTGGGACTCACCTATGTAACTCCTTATTGTTCTGATGTATCAGTCATGCTGCTCTCCAAGTGGCCTGTAATATTTGTTACTTCTGGGATATCAGTGGTCTGAATGGCCTGTTATATTCGTAACCCCTGATGTACCCAAACTACTGCCCTCTCAGTGACATTGCTGGCTCTGGAGGTACTGAATAAAAGGTGTAGTAAGCTTGAGTCTGCCATCTTTGCTGCCAAGAGTAGCCTGGGTCAGGCCCAAGCTCAGCTTCTTCTCTAAGTCTCATTTCTTCCTATTTATTATTTCACCTTGTGGTGTCAGATTCACAGGAGACTAGAATTTAACCAAAAAAGTTCAGGTTGCATTCCCTTCCCCTGTTTTCTACACACAGGCTTTGCCTTATTCTTTGGAGGATGGGTTAAAGATCTTTCCACATGGCAGGAACCAGTACTGCATCACAGCCCTTTCTGTGTTGAGCCTTGCTTCTGCTAAGGAAGCATTCGCAGGCATTTTTAGAGGCTGACTGCAATGGCCTAGAGCCTGCAGGCATCCAGACCACAGAAGCCTTCTTTTCTGAACCTGCTATTGGGTCTCGGATAATATTTCTAAGTCTCACTGCCCGCCCTCACTTTTCTAGGTGACAGGATGAATTTCCAATTTTGTGCTAACCCCTATGCTTGTCGCTTTCTCTCTGACATTTCTACAGTTATTGAACTGACATCAAGTCCTTTGACAAAAGACTTCTGAGGCAATTCCTTCTGGCCTTGGAGGCATGTCTGAGCTCTGCTCCTTTGCACTCCTGATTTTGCAGTAACCACCAGAGTCACAATAGGTTCTACCCAACCACACTGGATTCTTTCTCTGAACAAAGGGTTTGGAAACGGTGTGTGCCCGACTCTGAGGTGTTGGGACTCACACCCATGAAGGCTTAGATTCAAGTTCAACCAGAAGAACAAGAAAAAGGAAGGTAACCAAACCCACCGTTTCAAATTCCAACCACCCTGCATCTTGTTCTCTTCTTAAAGAACATGTGCATTTGAGAAACTCAAGTGAGGAGAGCGATAGTCTTTTATCCCAGTAAGGAACAAACTAGATGACATCCACTCCAAGTCAGCGTTCATCCTTCCCTAGCTTCTGCTTAGATACAGAAATAAAATTGAGAATTCAGAGACATAGACAGACCACTGCATATTTTGGAAAATAAGGATTATAAGATATGATAAATATATGTATCTCTTGTTAACATTATCAACAAAAGAAATAGGAGCAGCAAACTCCCAAGCTAGTGGAGTCCAAGATACGAAAATCTGCCCATTCTAGGTAGCAAACTTGTTCAGAGTTTGAAATCCATGTGCACACACATGCCCACACTCATTGTATGTGGGCACAAATGCCCCTTTGCTAGTGATGGGGAGGAAGCAGCCACAGTGATGTGTGGGAAGAGCAGACATAGTTGATTCTAGAAACTGCAAGTTTTCCTGGCTGGAAGCAGATGATTGTAAATATTTATATGTGGATCTGACTGCAAAGCACAGACGCTCTCAACTAAGAAGAAAGTTAAAGGTAAGAATCCCCACCCTGGGGCCAGGGAGTTAGCTTAGTGGTTCCGGCGCCTGTCTTGCAAGCGCAAGGGCCTGGGTTCGATTCCCGGTAACCACATAACAATACTGGGTGTGGAGACCCACACCCAGCAGCAACCAGTACCGCATACCACAGTGCCGGGCGTGGTGGCTCACGCCTGTAATCCCAGCACTCAGGAGGCAGAGGCAGGAGGATTGTGATGTGAGTTGGAGGCTGAGCTCAGGGCCAGCTTGAACCACAAAGTGAGACCCTGTCTCAAAAAAACCTAAAAAAAAAAAAAAAGAATCCCCACCCTGGGTTTAGCTCAGTGGTTCCGGCGCTTGTCTTGCAAGCTCAAGGACCCGGGTTCGATCCCCGGTAACCACATACAATACTGGATGTGGAGACTCATGCCCAGCAGTGATCAGTACCACATACCACAGTGCCGAGCATGCTGGCTCACGCCTGTAATCCCAGCACTCAGGAGGCAAAGGCAGGAGGACTGCTCTGATGTGAGTTTGAGGCTGAGCTCAGGGCCAGCCTGAACTACAAAGTGAGACCCTGTCTCAAAAAAAAAAGAATCCCCACCCTGACCTGACAGGTAAAAGGCTCACTTGCCCTTTCCAGGGAAAGGAGACAAGCAGAAGACCACAGTCCAAGGGGCTGGTCCCGGAGTTGATGTCCAGCGTGTCTGTGTACCAGGCTACCCCTTCTCTCTGGGGACACTGAGACGTAGTCACAGATTCTTTCCTTCAGCCACAAAATCAGTTAGCACTGGTTGATCTCTGTCTCTCTCTTTGTCTTTGTCTCTGTCTGTCTGTCTGTCTGTCTGTCTCTCTCTCTCTCTCTCTCTCCCTCTCCCCTCTCTTTATCTTTCTCTGTTCTCCCTAAAAGAGTGATCTCAGAATCCTCCTGGGTTTCTGAATAAATAGGGCCCCAGCTGTTCATCAGGGACCAAAATGTACCTCTCAGACTATGAACTAGACTGGAGAGCAGGAAGAATCGCTTTGAGTTCTTAGAGAGACAGAGTTGTAAAAAGAGAAATAACATGAGATTCCAAGTGACTAATGGGCGGACAGATGGAGCAGTGCTTCAGTGAACATGAAAGGAAAGAGAGGGAACTGCTCACGTGGGCAGGCACTAGGCTGGTCCCATCAGCAAGAGGACAGCCAGGCTACTGGACACTAGGTACTCCTATCTGCCAGTGCTGCACTTACGGTTCTCTCGATCTTATCTCTTTACCCTCAGAACAACACTATGACATGGTCACTAGGTCATTCATAAGAAACGGAGGCTTAGAAAGCACTCATTATTTATCTAATTTTAATGCAGACCTTCAGAAACTAGGAATCCCTTTTAATAGAGTAAAAATCACGGATGTTCTTGTATCACTGCAGTTACAGTACTACTAAACATCTATTTGCTTTGATACCCAGGAAATGTGTGCCCATTAGGGTCACATTGAAGGGTTCTGAAGTCCTAACACCTAAGACACTGCCTAGCAAAAGAAGGCACCCAAACATGGTACCCAAATGAACATATAGGTGGCAGAGACTATTCATTCCACAAACATAGTTGAACCCATAGTTGTCAGTACTCTGACAACAAGCCAAGGCCCTTGGGGGCAGAAAGAGGTGCATAAGCCTGAAAGATCAGGTCTTTCACCCCATCTTTGGGCAAGGTAATATCTGAAAAGGTTGAGCCAGCTGAGATTTGCATCTTGTGTAATTGGTTGTACAGCCCTATTTAAGAATAAGAATGAACAATGGGGGAAAGGAAAAGGAACCAAGAAGCTCGTAAGTAGCCTGAAAGCAAATGTCAGGGGCAGGAAATACAACAGAGAAAAGCAGTCTGTAGACTCCTTGTGGAACCTCAGTTTGCATCTTCAAAGAGGGTTTCATGCTGGAAAAAGAACCAACTCAATTGCAACACGTAAAGAATCAAAAGAAGAACAAGTAAGTTGTTTGGACTAAGAAAGTGGCCATAATTCTGTCCACTCTTTAGAGGGTCCGATATTGGATCATAGACAGGAATGAGGGGCCATGTCAGTGGAGGAGAATTAAGGATTTTTAAATGACAGCAGCCATCTTGCCTTCCCCCATCTACCTCACACTGCATCATGAAAAACACTTATCAGGAACCACAAATGTTTCTGCTCATCCTAGAGAGAGAGCTGGCAATGATTACCAAGATGAGAAGTGGTTTTGCATATCAGAGCATCCTAATCTACAGAAGGTCTAAGCCTCAAGACAACTTTCCCTTTTTTCAGTCTTGATGATATGCCTCAATGACCTGAAACATAGCCATAAAAATAAGCCTTCAAAAGGGAGAAATTATCTTTTACCATAAAGTCTTGAATGAGGCTGATAAAAGCCTGGGCAAAAGTCCAATAAAGATAATGTTTTAATGAAAAATGATTTTATTTTACTTCCAAAGGCCTGAGCATAACATAAATTTGATGGTAAGATTTGAAGAGTAATGTGAATATTTGGGAAACAACCAAACAAACTAATAGCCACAGATTTGCCAATGGGATCAGCCAGTTCTCTTTGACTGGGGGTCACGGATTTCTAGAGAAGCTCTTGGAATCATGGAATCATGACTGCTTCTACCTGCCATTCTCTAAAGAGGCATCCTGCACTCCTATCTTTTATCAAAGGCTGCAGCACTGACTGCATGGTTTGCTAGAGAAAAATAACTTTTCACAGTCACCCTGAGCAGCCTTGATTGGACAATGCAGATCAGGTGGAAGGGGGATCAAGTGAGCATTGCATTAAGATCTGCATCCCTAAGGGTGTGTAAAAACAGTTCCTGGTGGGTGCTAAGCACACAGCTCCAGCAGAGTTTTGCATAGTAAGGAGGAGGGGCTGTCTTAAACTAGACTAGACTATTGATTCAATTATTGAAGGAAAGGGTAGCCAGTTGTACTCTCAGAAATCCCAGGTGACTGTGTCGCGGATGAGGCGGCATCCTTTCTGTTCTCTCTGAAAGTAACATTCCCAAGATCAAAGACTACCTATGTTTACCTTGTACCTCTTGTAGCCATTCTCCATCCATGTTCATCTTGTACACATTAAGGGAAACTGAGTGTAAAACATGCCAAGGGGCCTCACTTATCTTACTCTATGAACACTGTCTACTCCTGTTACTTATGCCATCTGAATTCAAATAAATTCATTTTGTTTCATATGAGAATTGTAGATAGTGTTTTTTTCAAAGTCTGTAGGGCCACTTTAAATTTAGAAAACCAACTATGTTGCCTTTTCAGAGATGTCTGTAGCAAAGACACTGCTAATTGGTCAAGGGCCTTTCTCTAGAAAGCAAGCTTTGGGATCACAATCTCCCTAAAGATACTGCCTAATCACTGACCTGCCCCAGGCTGTAAACTGAAATTCATTTGCTGGCTTCTGTGAAATCATTTAACCCAAGCAGGATTGTCGCAAAAGCACAATTCTCACTGGTGTCTAAGGACTGGAGTCTAAATCAGTGATGTTTCTCACAACAGTCGGATCTAGTCACCAAATGGGAATAACAACATCTGTCTCAACCACATTCAGAAGGCCTGATATTTGTGAAGCCATATTTTAAACTGAAATTCAACATAGAAATACGGCTGGTAATATCAGTAAGTCTGATCAAATGTGTTATCTACAAACACCAAGTGTAGAAGCAGGTGTCACAATCACACCTATTTACCTCAAAACTCAATTTAGCTCCCTTCTCCAAACATAGAAATGCCTAACATTTCTCAAACCCAGGGCTTCTATTTGTATCAATAAGCACAGTATCCTCTTTCTTGAAATAATTAAAGATAGGATGAAATATAAAATCAAGAAAATCTTAAATGCATTATGGCATGGACAGACGAATTAATGAAAGTGAAGTTGCTCCAAAAAAAAGCACAGTGAGAACGTTAGTGTTGTGGTTTAGATTTAGAAAGTTCCTCAAAAGTCTTGTGTGACAGGAAAGTGATCAATACAGAAAACTGGTACCAGACATTTGGGATCACTGCTGTGATTATACTTGACCATGTGTCTCAGAACCTTTCAAGCTGGTTTGTGAGAGGAGTTTGGAAAGGACTGGAGAAGCCTTAAAATGGCGCTAACAGGGGCTGATGGCTGATTCTACTTGGAGCTAAGGCTGGAATGCAGATAGGGATGCTAACGGTGAAAACCAGGTTCAAAGGGCTTCAGCTGGGAACAAGGATTCTGTTGGCATTGGGTTAAAAGCCATCGTGTTAAAAAAAAATTTTTTTTAAAAAGCCATTATGTTACCTCTGGCAAAAAAATTGTTCACCTTTTGCCTCTGTCTTGAGATTTTGCAGGGATAGCAATTAAGGGCTGTAGAATAATTAATCTGACAGGACATTTCAAGACAGCCCAACACTCAAGCCATAGCATGAGTAGTGCCAGGGATTTTTAACCAGATTTATAGTGAGAATCAAGAGAAAAATCCAAAGCAGAAAAAAAAAAAGCTAGAATACTTAACTTTTGGCCTACAGAGAAGCTCATGTGAAGTCAGAGGACTATTCTAGGAACAGCATATCTGGATACATCTCAGACCCTGTAGATTATGACACTAGTTTAGTGAAGGACAAATAAAAAAAGAAGCCCACTTTCCAAAAGGACATAACTCAGAAACTTGTCAACCTCCATCTTTGGCCTGTGTGGAGAGATTTCTTTCTTTTTTTTTTTTTCTTTCTTTCTTTTTTTTTATGAAATAGATACATTTCATATAATATCATGAACACACTCAACATTGACAATTTGTACCAGTATTTATGACACGACTTGATTCTCATTTTTTCCCATTTCCCTATCCACACTACAACCCCCACCTCCTATATACATATGCTCTGTTTCCATTTTTTATCACAATTTTTTCTTTCCCCTCCTTACTTACCTCTACCCCCATTTCCCTATGAATATAGAGAGATTTCTTATGATCTGTTTGCCAAAAGTTTTTGTTTATTCTCCTGCAGTCTCCGAAAATCTCTAAGTAGAGAATTAATTTTGAGTGGGCTTAGGTTAAGGAGTATTCTCAGGTAATGAGTAGAATTCCTCTCCAGAGAATTCAATTTCAACTCAGATATCAAAATCCTCTCCAAAAAGAAAGTTCTAGAGAAAATGAAAAGCACAGAGTAAAATAACCCAAACACAAAAGATCTTAAGAGCTTATGAGAACATATAGGATAAACTAAATCATGTCAACTTTTAATATCATAGTTACAAGGCACAGAATATAAAATAGCTATTTGAATATGATTCAAGAAATTATAGAGAAATTCAAAAACTAAGATCACAGACAGCTTTATAAATAAATAATAAAGTCAATTTTGGAAGACCAAATAGAATTTTGTAAATAAAAAATAGAGTAAAATTTAAAACTCAGTAAATAAATAGCATGAGAGATAATGTTGAATAGAGAATAATTAAATTAGAAGATAATGTAGATTCAAATTTTGTTCAAATTAAAAGAAAGGTAGGCAAAGAAAAGGAGAAAGAGTGATTAAAAAGTATGAAGCAAAAATTAAGAGACAGAGATAAAAGAAAGTTCCAAAAATGTCTAAATATAGAAAAAGAAGAATTAATATTTAAATAGATAATGACTGAGGTTATCACAAAATGTTGAAAGACATAAGACAGCAAAGAAAAGAAAGAAAAAACTTGGGGCCGGGGAGTTAGCTCAGTGGTTCTGGCGCCTGTCTTGCAAGCGCAAGGACCCGGGTTCAATCCCCAGTAACCACATACCATAATGGGTGTGGAGACTCACGCTCAGCAGCAATCAGTACCATATACCACAGTGTCGGGCGTGGTGGCTCACACCTGTAATCCCAGCACTCGGGAGGCAGAGGCAGGAGGATTGCTGTGATGTGAGTTGCAGGCTGAGCTCAGGGCCAGCCTGAACCACAAAGGGAGACCCTGTCTCAAAAAAAAAAAAAAGAAAGAAAAAACTTGTGATTAAAAAAAAACAGAAAAAAGTTCATGTATATGGGGGTAGGGGGTTGGAGGGAGGGCATAAGAATAGGAAAAAAGAAGAATCAAGATGTGTCATGTACAGGTACAAATTCTCAAAATGATGAATGCAATCATAATGTATACCTAAAATCTACCAATAAATTCAATCAAGAAAAAAAGACAGATTTATAAAGACCAGTGATTCTACAGAAAGAGATGTAAAAGAAAATCCATATCCAGAAACAAGTTTATGACACACAAGAATACCAAGGTACTAAAAATATTCAGAAAGGAAACAATATTTACAAAATAGCCAGAGTAAAATGTACAGTTGACTCCAAAAGAGCCCCAAATTGACCCATCTACAGTGAACTAGTATCTTCAAAGTCCAAAGAGAGAGAATATCAAACTAGAGTTATGGATTGAGTAAAGCTATCATCCAAGAATGAGATCAAACAAAGAAATTGTAAGAAATTTAAAAACAGACCATTCATCACAGGAATTTTTTAATAAAATGTAAGAGATATGTTTTAGAGCAGGAGCTAAAAGGCTAATGTAGAAAAGGAATGACAAACAAAGATACTGGCATATATATATATAAGTTACACTCTGTATGGATGGACAGGGTTTGTTGAGAAAAAAGGAGGAAGAACCAGGCTAGAATTAAAACACCAGGCAAATTCTATAAGAAGTTAGAAAGTACTGACTAGAGGCAAAGCATTTCATGTCATTACACTTCAGACTGTATTAACTAAGTGCATCAAATAATTACATGATGGAAAAGCATGGAACCATACATAAAAATAATACAAGAAATTAGAAAAAGGATTTGATGATATAAATAAGTTCTAATATTTGAGTAATGATGAGGAATGTAATCGCAAATAACTTTTCAACTGCATACATAAAACATACAGTACAATCATAGGAGAAAAAATTTTATGAAGTAAATATTTACCAGTAGAAAGCAAATGTGTTTATTATAAAAATCATTACTAGTGATGATTTAATTACAAAGATGGTAAAAAGTGGAGCAGATAGCATGACAACTGAAAGCTTTTTTTTCACATTATTCCAAAATCCTTTAGTCAAAACTAGACAAAGTAATAAGTACCATAGAACTGTAACACCTGTCATAGTAGAGGGAAAATTTAATGCACATATTTATAATTAATAAACTATGAATAAATAAAATTTAGGTGATATACATAAATTTGAACAGAATAATGAATAAGCTTATTCCCATCAATATCTACCACATTGAGTCCAATGAGTTTAACGTTCAGTTTTATAAATGAAATATTTATAAATTGTCTATAAACTAATCCCAAAGATTTAAGATAAAATGTGGACATTTATACAGATTAAATTATTGGACCACAATGTAATTAATCTAAAATAATTTAAGAAATATAATGAGAAAGCATTGTATACGTGGGATTTAAAGTAAAAGCTCTTATAGATCACAGAATTAAATAATGAAAATCAGAAAAATTTAGAAATTAATTTGAAAGCAACAAATATTTAAATTTACAGCAACATTTAGAGGTAAATTCATAGCCTAAACTGCTTAAGTTAGAAAAGAAATAGTCTACTCTCATTCAGCTGCATGTAAGTTAACTTAATAAATTTAAGAAGAACAGCAGAATAAATTCAAAAACTAAGAAGAAAGAAAAATATAGGCAAAGTAGTGAAAGGAAGGCTAACAACATACAATCAAGAGTCTCGAGGTAAAAACTCTTTAGAAAGACTAAAAAAAATAGATTTCTCTCTCAAAAGACTGAACAAAAGATTCTTTGAAAGAGAGAGTTCACAGAGAAATAAAAATTTTAAAAACATCATACATCTTATCTCAAAACTGACAAACCTATGGTTAGGACACTGCAGCATTAGTAAAGAATGGAGAGAGTTCTGAAAGAGACTCATCTTCACAAGGGCACGAGAGATGACAGCAGTTGCGCTGTGGACCCGTGAGTGGTGCAGGGAAAGATGGGTATCTGCATGGAAGACACAGAATTGGACTGCTACTCCACACCTCACCCAGAAATCAATTCCAGATGAATTCCAAGCCTAAAGGAGAAAGCAAGGCCAAGAGTGTGCAGAAGAAAACACAGTCTTGCACACTGGGCACATATTATTAGAAAGACAAAAAATTTTCCCTACAAAGGATTGATAAAAGTGGTAGCATTTAATATTAGGAACATGGTTCACTGAAATAAATAGAAAGTCCTGGATTTGATGCGGTTTTTCCTTTAGCTGTTTTTCCTGAAGTTGCAGAAATGTGAAGATGGATCCAGTGTGTCATGACATGAAAATTTATTCAACTGCAAATCTGTAACTTGTTGTCTGAATAAACTTTTATTACACATGCAACCTAGAACATGCACCAAGCTCTAGTAACTTTTGGAACATAGCAAAGGAAATTTCTTTTTTTAAAAAGGAATGTTTGTTGTCTGTGCACCCTACCTTTCTACAGTGTGCAGGTACTTCTTTTTTAAATAATGAAAGGCTCATTAACTTCAATGAATAAATGAAAAGAAAACTATGCAAACCGTGGAAGGAGGGAAAAAAACTAAGAAAATGAAAAAGACAAAGAGGACATTTGCCATAAATATAACCAAAAAAGAAATAGTGTACAGATGATTTTAAATATCTAATAACTGATGAAAAGAGCAGGAAATCTAATTTTAAAATGGGCAAAAGACATGAACAAGATTCCATAAAAGGAGGAACTATGACCTAAATATCTGTGAATATTAGAATAATTTTTAAAATGATACAATAATGCCCAAGAATATCACCTGGCAATGGAAGTGAATTAACTTCTGCTACATACAACACTAAATAGATGAATATCAAAAAAATGGTGAGCAAAAATAGTAAATTAAAATATACATTCTATTTGACTATATTCATGTAAAGACTGAAAGAAGAAAAACAAAGCAATGCATTGCTTTGGGAATACATGTGTTTATGTGTGATGTGATGTGTGTGTGCATGTGTGTAACACTGTCTACAAAAAGAAATTACGTTTAAATAAGATAATGGCTGCCAAGGGAGAGAGAAGGGTCAGTCTCCAGAGTTTTAAAGGTATACTTTAGGTGTACTAATAGTTCAATTCTACTTCTTACACTCTACTTCTGTATGAGGGTCTGGTTTTTATCATTATTTGATATTCATTGATATTACCATTCTACAGTAATGGTGATATTTAAAACGCATTCAATTATTTTATATATCATTTTGTATATGCATTTCACCATTAACTAAATGTGTCTAAAGCCACAGGATGCCAAAGAAATTATATAATTCAGGAGCAAATGCAGCCATCAAACTGTTCAATAACAGGGACTTACAACTATTCATCTGGTCACCAGGCAGGTCAGACCACTTTTAAAAGGAAGCCCAATGCTAAGCTCCCAGCCCTGAATTCTTTCTTGGGAAAGCATCTCTGTACATGCTCCTGGACCCACCAAGGCTCTGCCTGCCAGGACACTGTGCCAGGCAGCGAGACACCCCAGGGACCCTCAAATACTGGGTTTGGTTTCAAAGACAAATCCATATTATGATCATGGACCCTTTAATTGTAGTTTTACAAAGATGGTGATTTGGTTAGCTGGAAAACAGAAGCAATGTTCCTCAAGAAAAAACAACAAAGGAAGCCAAATGAACCATCACCTCATTATTCAAGTGCAATGGGCTCTAACTGATGCTTAATTACAAGAGGTGTTTGGAGGATCAGAGGAGAGTGAGACACGGCATCTCCTGAGGCACTTGATTGATTTCTCAGATTACAAAATTTAAGCCACAGAGAATTCTGAAAACCTTCATTAGCCAAGAGAAAGCCCAGAGAGAACTCAATGCTTATAATGGGAATAAATACTAAATAAATGAAACCAAACAGGTTGCCTGTTCCAGATCTCACACCAGAACATATTTCAAGCTTCACTGCTATCTTATTTTCCTAATGTAGTCATTTCTTAAGGCTAAAAAGATAGTTTTCATCCTTTTACTCATCTTCATTACAACACACACCTGGGACTCTGTGGCATTTATTAAAATGTTTTGTAGTATTTGCCTGGGCTCAGAAAAACCCTATTCCAGGTCTTAGATTACTTTTTTCTTTGAAAATTATTAGCAATAAGACATGCCAAGCAAACATGAAAAAAAAACTACATTTATTGCATAATGTTTGAAAAAGAAAACAGATGTATAAATCTATCAGTTGGAGATGGCTTCCCTGGCTACACTGTGTGAACTCAAATTGAGTTGACCTGTAGTCAACACAGGTTTTGTATACATGGACTCAACCTACTATCCATCAAACATATTTGGATGAATATGTACAAATATGAATATCTACAATCTGAGTATGTACAAATATTTTACTTTATTATTTCCTTAAAAATACAGCAAACACTTAGCTAGCATTTATATGGTCCAAGTTATTGTAAGTAATCTGAGATGCTTTAAAGGATATGAGAGGCTATACATAAATATTATGCCATTTTATATGAGGGACTTGAACATCCAAAGATTTTTAGTATCTCCAGGAAGCACTGGAATGAACTCCCACAGAAACCGTAGGGCAAGGGTGTACAGTACAGGTAGATATTTACGCAAAACAGTGTGACGACCTTAGCAGCACTACATCCTAGCTATGTGGCTCTGAGTAAGATATTTCACCCCTGCTCCTCATCTGCAAAATGAGATTAATAAGAATTCCTAGATAGATGTGGCAGTGCATTGCCTCTAATCCCAGCTACTTGAAGCCTGAGGCAAATGTGAGTTCAGCCTGGGCCATTTAATGAGAACCTATTCCAAAATAAAAGAGAAATACCTGGGGATGTAGCTCAGGGGGTTGAGAACTTGCTTAGTATGAAAGCAGCCCTGAATTCAACCTCATTACGAGTAAGGTGGAATCCATCTCATAGGGTTTTCTGGAGATTAAATAAGACAATGTATATGGGACATTTAGCGTGTGTCTAGCATATAATAAATGCCAAGTACATGTTAGCAGGGAGGGGCTGTAAGAAGCCTGCATACTTAGTTCTCTGCATCTCTTCTATGGCAAGCTTAAATTTGATGCGCAGGCCCACATTTGACATCTTGCCTATGAAATGTGAACAAACCTTCCATCTACAGATATTTGGACCAGGAAAACTTTAAGTAAATATAACTTTTTCCCTCCCAGTGTAATTTCTGATATCAGAAAGAGCAGAACAAACATTAGAAAAATCAAGAATGATGTCAGGCAACTATTAGCCATCAGCCATCAGGGGGACTAGGACATTTCCCAGGACAATGAAGAGACCTTCATCATGTGATCAAAGTTACTTCCAGGAATCTCTACAAAACAGGCAACAAGAAAGAGCCTTGGTGATGGGAAAATATTTTGACTGGTTTTTAAAATGATTTAAGGAAAATAAGTGGAAACTCTAGTAGCAAACTGCTGCTATGAGCCTTTGGCAATATTCACAGAGCAGTGTGTGATCTGACAGCCCTCTCTCTTCCCCAAGGCAGAGAGGGGAGCCAAGAAGTCTTCAAGCCACAAGCCACCAGGCAAAGAAAACAACAGATCAGGGAGCACACCCGTGTCTATCCTCTGACGGAGTGAGGTTGGCTGGTCTCTGTGAAGAGTCCTCCCCACAGTGCCCTTCTGTCCCTCCCAGATATAAGTTCTGGCCGAATAGTTGCTAAGCTCTTCACCTCTGTATCCTCAGGAGGCGGGCAGCGAAAGTCTGCTGGGTGAATGAGAGATGCCATGCAATTGTTTTAAGGTCATGAACATCACGAGACTCAAATTTCCTTCACTTACTCATTCATCCAAACATGCAGCACTGCAGTGGGCAGAATCCAAATGCTGCACTCTTTCTTCCTGCAGCCACTCGGTCCTGATTTACTAGGTATTTGCCAAAACTCCACCTAAGAAGTTTAAGGAAATGAGCAGCACCAAACTAAGAAAGTCCTGATACCAAATTACCCAGACTCCCTGCTCGTATTTCTGCTTAAAGTGTCTCTAAATGACTAAAAAGAGATTGAAAAGTAAGGTGCCAATGAAGTCTCCGAGACACTGACAAGAAGTCCAAATGTTTTTTATCCATGCTTCTTCACATGACTTGAGTACAAATTAGAGAAAATATAAAATATGACTCTAATATTAAAAAAAAACAAACCTATCATGGCCAGGCTTTCCTTTGGAAGCTCCTACATTATGCAGATCAACCCCATGTAGTATAAAGAAAAAATACTGTTTATTCTACCTTATCAGAGTAAAAGGTTTGGGGAGTCAGATTACTTTTTTCCTCCAAAGGCTTTGCTATTTATAGTTTGCTTGGTCTTGGTATTTTTAGTTTCTTTCTTCTTTCCTGGTATTTTCACTCCTCCCTTCCAACCCCACTGCCCAAATTTGCCACTTTGAGAAATAGCTTCTGGAAAATTATCAGTTTTTCCAAAATTTTCCAAAGGTAAGTTTGGAGTGGGCACAATGTAGACACGGTGTTTCTCAAAGCAAGCTAACAAATCAGTGTCCTTCACCGGAAGCTGGAGTCTTCTGAGGAACTGAGCAGCTCTCTTTGGACCATGTAAGGAAGAGAAGGCCTTGGGAGTCAGAAGTGCTGGTGCTCTGGTCCGAATACGTCCTCTACAATCTGTGGTTCTCAATCATGTCTCCTCATCCTTTCTTCTTTAAATCCGATGAAACTCTACTGACCTCACCTGAAAGGCTCTCTCTACAGCTGGTCTTAACTGCCACATCCTTATGGTCACTTGTTGGCACCATGAGCCAGCAGCTCTACACAGCTGCTCTCATCTACTTCATGAAATTCTGCCACTTACTCCAGATGTCATTTTGCCCCGTCACTAACCTGTAGTGCGTTTGCAGGGACTGGTTCACAATCGCAGTCTGACGAGACTGCTGTAACCACCCAGGCTGGACCACGGTCCACAAGATATAAGAACAACAGAAATTGATTCCTCACAGCAGGAGGTGAGAAGCCCAAAAGCCAAGCAGATTCCCTCTCTGGTGGGACTAGATTCCTGGTTCACAGATGGATCTACGTCCTCATTGGGTGAAGTGCAAGATGACTCTCTGGGGTTCCACTAGAAGGACTCCAATCCCATGCATGAGTGCTCCTCCCTGTGACCAAGTCACCTCTCCAAACCAGGACACTGCACATTAGGTTTTAACACATAAATGTAGGGGTCACATTCAAATATCCCATCATGAGGGAGGACCGAGCCTAAATGAGAGGCTCTCATCGGGATTTGGTGAGAGCAGGCTGAGTAGGAGTTGGTCATTTTATTGCTGCATATTTTATTTCCTGGAAGCCTGACTCTGGCTTTCCCTGCAATCTCCTATCTGCAAAGAATCACAATAAGCATTAGATGTGAATAACTTGGAGGCTAAGCACCTAATGTGTGTGCCCTTCTCAGAGGTAGGCGAGGCACTGTCTGCAGTGGATCAGTCAGCAGAAGTGAATCTGGGTGAGGCCTAGCTGCCTGCATCCCTCGCTTCCTCCCAGGACCCTTCCTACATCAGTCCTATCAGCTGTAGTCTTGCCACTCAGCGCTTTCAGGGACGTGGAAATGAGCAGAGCTGACACACCTTTCCAATCACCGTTGCGAGGCTACAGCTTTGCAGAAACAAAGCTAGCAGCTGAAAGTGGGTCTGTGTTCTGCAGCGCCAAAGTAGGTCACCGATTCCATAAAGTTCAGTTTAAAAAAAAAAAAAAAAGGCAGTGAAGCCACTTGTCAAATCAGTCAGAATGGTCTATCTGGTCCACCAGCCAGACTGCTTTCCTGGGAATGAGCACAGAATTATGTGCATTCAGGGTACAGAGGACACATACACTGGAGGTCAGTGATGAAGTTCCCGCAGCTCCCCAAGACACTGTGAGCAATAGAATGAGGATGGATGACGTGAAAGTCTTGAAAGCAAGTCAGATTCCATGTCTCCACCCAGAGAAAGACTGATGATTTATTGCCCCAATTTCAGCTTTACTGTTTCATCCATTAGATAAAGAAGCCATGATCCAGAGAAAGGTCATTAAACTAAATGCAGCCAAATACCTGTGGTTAGACAGAGATGCTTTATGCCCTACAATAATGTAAGATTTAGGCACAAAATAAGAATATGGCCTGCTAGATTTTAGAAAAATCTGTGGACTTAGCAATGCAAATACAAACACACACACACACACACACACACACACACACACACACACACACACTCAGCACACTCACCATATCATCACCTGGAGCTATCAGGCTGAGTGTTTTATTAAGAAGACACTTACTCAAGAAACATTTATTCAGTTCTTCTATGCACCTGGCCAGATGCTATAAATTGGGTGGGGGAGGGGTCAAACTCGAAACTTTTTCAGGCCTTACAGAAGTCAGAAACAGAAATCATTACAAAACTTAACATGTGTGAGAAAGGAAAAATCGGGTCCTGCGAGGAAAGGAGAGTCAATAGGAGCACAGGAAATCCTATTTTTTGTACATCTGAGAGGTGAGGGGCCCCCACAGCCCAACCACGTCTGAAAGAGCTGCTGAGGGAGGAGTGGGCAGTGGAACTGGGAGGAGCTGTCCAGGTGAGGTGGACACAATCACGGCCAGTGCTGGGTGGATCTTAAACTCAAGCTCCACATCTAAAACAAAAACAAAAGGGCCAAACAGCAGGAGAACCACCTGAGATGAAGAGATGAGTTAGACTTCTCCAGCAGCACGCCAAGTCACTGGAATTTTATTCCAAGTCTGATTTTCATCCAAACAAAGTTAAAGAGTAGCAAGAAATCAAGCGGTTGCTGTGTGCATGGCTTGGAGGTGAGCAGTGTGGGAGCACAAACCCCGGTTAGGAGCCCGTCCACCCACCTGCCTCAGTACCAATGGGAAACAATCGACCTCTGCTCACCCTGCTGTCTCACAATGTCATTTTAGGTGACACTTAAATGTAATCACAGTTCCCCAACTTCCAGTCATAACCTTCCAGTTAACATAAACATTATGCAGAAGTTTTCGCATATTACCAAACTGTTCCTATACATCTGTAAGATTTCTGAATATGAAGACAGGATATGTAGAGTGTTTGAAGATTTGTGCTTTTGATAGTTATTTTTTAATTGAGATTAAATTAATATGCAGTGAGATGTATAAGATCTCAAGTCCAGAAAAAAAGAGACATTTATGTAAACAAGACCCAAAAAAGACATGAAACATTTCCAACATTTCCAAACTTATTACAGCCCTATCATTTGCTCACCTCCTAGCACTTACCAATCCCCTGCCACACACACATGCACGCGCACGTGCGCACACACACACACACCAATGGGACCATTACCTTGACTGCAATCTAGTTTGGCTGTCCTCAGGGTTCACATAAGCAGAACAGTGCAGCAAATACTCTTTTTGTCTGGCTTCCTTTTTTCAACATAATGATTTTGACACTAACCCATACTGCCGTATGTATCAGTAGTTCTTGGGTTGTTATCCTTTCTCCTGTTGCTAAGCATTAGTATTGTTTCTGAGTCGGGCTTATAAGAAATAAAACTGTTACTGATATTTGGTACAAATATTTTTGTGGAATATACTTTTATTTATTTTGGGAATAGATCTGCTGGGTATCAGAATAAGTATACAGTTGGTTTTTATAAGAAACTGATAATTTGTAAAGTGGTTAGACCAATTTATACTTCCACCAGCAGTACATGAGAGTTCTAGTTGAATCTTCATCCATCAACTTGGGTGTTGTTCATCTTTTTAAATTTAGCTACATAGTGTTTTTAGTTTTAACTTGTATTTCCATAGTGAGTCATAAAGAAGCCCCTTTGCATGTGTTTACTGACCCTACATGTACATTCTTTTATATATATCTTAGCTTAAGACTTTTACCTACATTTTTTGTGGTACTGTAATGTAATGCAAATGTAATGATTACATACTAGTTGCAAACATCAAAAAATAAACAGAAAAAATTTGGTACTATGTGACTAAAACAATTAGTATGTTTTAAAAGCTCAATGATAGCTTCAAAATAATATGAAATACTACTATCATCTATTTCAAAGGTGAGAAAATCCATGTGCCTAATTTAACTTTACATTATGGTCTCAGGGTTTATTCATTTTCCTAAAAATGACTCATCCCTCTTTATGGCAGAGTAATACTCCACTGTGTATAAATACATTTTAATTCATTCATCAGTTGATGGACATATAGGCTGCTTCCAAGACTTAGCTACTATGAATTGTGCCACTAAAAATGTTGGCATGCATTTATTATTGTACTATGGTGTCTTTAGCTCTTTCGGGAAGATGTCTAAAAGGGGCACAGATGGACAAAATAGAATTTCTGGTTTTATTTTTTTGAAAGATTCCTGTCTCTTAAGTGAGAAACTCAAAATATAAGGACCAAAATAAAGATAATAGAAAGTAGAGAGATAACTCTTTTTTGAATGGGAAGAGGATCAAGAGATGGAAGCAGTGGAGAGGGTATGCAAAAAGGAATTGAGACATGCTATGTACACACACCAACTCTCTTCAAAGAATGCAACCACTCTTTAATGGAAGCATGTACTAATAAAAGGAACAATTTTTTTAAATGAGAAAATCAAAACTTGGAGGAACTAAGGGATTGCCACAACTTAAAAAATTGTCTTGACCCACATTCACGCTTTTCATATTCCAATTCCTCTCAACTTTCCCTTCAGCCATGAAGTTTCCATGAATGTACAGGTAAGGACCTATAACCAGCCATGAGCGGGGTGTCTGTGGAGATACACTGTACCTCATGAAACTGGGCTAATGCAAATAGGAGAAGGAACATATCATAACAGTCTGTCCACACATGACAAGGAAGGTCACCTTGAGCAGAACAAAATGCTGCTGTTGATGGAAACTGTGGAAGGCAACTCTTTGCGAGTCCAGATGAATGTGGCTCTGTGAGTGACTCATAATCCATCAGTCTCCCACTGGAATTCTTCAAATTAACAATTGTTTATATAAAAAATACACTTGTCAACTTTTACTTTAAAAAATGTGATTGATGGGGATGTGAAAGGTCACTGAAAACTTGTGGTAGCCTATGTTTCATCAAAATCACACTATTTCTATTTAATATTGGGTCCTTTTAAGGTTATGCTTTGTCCCCTAATTTCAATACATTTCTCTGAAAGCCACTTATCTTGCCTTGTAGCAAATATTAGATTTTAATGAAATATTTGTCCCAGAACCTGTTCTTACTGAGTGCCTTATTTCAGAAAATGAATAAAAATAACATTTTCTTCCCACTATCTGTGCTTACCATTTTTATAGATATTTAATATGAAGTAACTATTTCAGAAGTATCTATTGGAGAAAAAAACAAACCATGCTGTTCAATTTTCCTGACTAGCAGAATAATACTGGGCAAAGATGTCAAATCATTCTTTTGGGTACTTGCTTGTTCATGTCCCCTGTTAATTAATGCATATAGTAATGTATTCCATGCTAAAAATGATCACAAACTTGTGCTTTTTATTCATTATACTCAAATGCACAGGGGCAGTTCCTCTTGTGTTCTCCAGTCCTATCCTTACAATCACTTCACAAGGAGAGCAAAACAGATGATACATAAAAGCAAATGTGGATGCTGACGCTCAAGAAGGTTCTGGAAGACACAAGAATGTGGGTTGACGGACAGGTATGTAAAATGAGGACTCATTTTTGTCAATTTCCTGTGTCAAGAAAGGTGGGCTGTAGAGAAGTGGCAGGACAGCGCTACCTACCCAGGGGAACAAGCCTGAGCCATGTGAAGACACAGGTGGTGACTTTGAGGTTACATCCCGGAGAGGAGAGGGCAGCTTCTGTGCAGAGACTGCAGAAAAGACTTCAACTCGGATGGGTTGAAGCAGGAGTTAGAAAAGTCCCCAGACTAAGGAAATCAGTAACTGTGAAAGAGACAGGTATTACAGCTGGTGGGTGAAGTCTCAGGAGAGTGTAGGGCTTCCAGTGCCACCACAGGTGGGAGCGGAGCAGGAAGACTGCACAGTGGGTGTGGAGGCGGAGGAAGTGCAGGATCTGGAACGATGTCTCATTTAGGAAGGATTTCAATGAAAGCTTGGAGGCCAGACATGACTTCTTCCCACTCTCCTTTAAACCACCTTGTCACTTCTGGGGAGGACGAGGGACAAAAACAATGTCCTCCACTCACTTCTGTTCAGCACCAGTATTAGAAGGAGCACGGTAAGGCCAACAGCTGTACCATCCGGGGCCTTCCAGTTGCTAGAAGGAAACCCAGGGAAGGAGCAGGAGTGGGGTCTGCTTCCAGGCCTGGGACAGAGGTAGAACTGAGCAGAGGGCACAAGAATAGAGGGCAGTCTATAGTGAAGACAGGAGACAAGGCAGGACATCTTCTTCCCCCCAAGACACTGAGTTTGTGCAGCTAGCCCCCAGCTCACAAAGGTACGAGGCAGGATACAGACACAGATTACTAAAGAGTAGCCACTATTCTTATGGGATTAAATAGCTTTCCTAGTGAAGTGGAAGCTTGGGTCACCATTCAAGACCTTTTTTGGAGAACTGGGAAAGCACAGAAGCAAATGATTTTGAAAGAGTATGTGGCGTGTATCGGTTAAGTGGCCAGTTGTACAGCTTGCCTTTCCATGTCTTCCAGAGTGTTGTGAAGGCAAACTGGGAGTCCTGGTGTCCTCACCTCCACTGAGTTGTGGAAGGTCCTCAGAAATTCAATGAGCAATGACTTTTTAGCAGAGGAGAGTAGCCAGCAACCCAGCATCTGCCACTTTTCAACCCAAGAACGGAAGCACAGGGAGAATTCTTGGCCCTGACGATGACTTTCTTCCAACTTGGAGAGTGGGCTTTTCTAGCAACTGTCTGAGTAGATATGATCTTGGTATAGTTTTATTTTCTTGCCAACACTCTGGCCTCCTGACTGTGCTCTGATGGGCAACTCCAGGCCCACACCGGTGGGACTTGCACTAGTCCTCATCTGGATAATTCTCTAACTCAGCCAGCTTCCATCTACATGCTGTTCAATAATCCAGCTTGTCTAGTGTTCATGGAGCCCATATGTGTCTATGTCGCTGACCCAGGTCCAGAGGAAATAGGGAACACACAGATATGGCTGCTCCCCAGGGAATGTATTCTACAGAGGCAGACAGGGCCACACTCCCACCTCTGCTATGGCTGGAGTGGTCAGCACAGTGAGGTGAGGGGAGTCCTCACTGCACATGGGGAGCAAAGGGCATGCAGGGACTTGAATGAGAGACTAGATTGGGCCCCAAGGGGCAGGGAGATTAGAAGCACGAAGGCCAGTTTGCTCAGAGTGGATGGTAAGGATGTAGAAACAAGTGTATAAAATCTTTATTTTACTCCACCTCACGACTTCTGAGGAGAGAAAATGATACATTCCCTGAGGTTTCTATCAAAATCCAAGGAAATGCACTGTTTAAAGAAAAAAACAGAAACAAACAATAAAAAGCAGAAAATAACACACACACAATGGTGGGAATGTAAAATAGTTAACTGTTGTATAAAACAGTATGGTGCTTTCTCAAAAAAGTTAAAGGCAGAATTATCCTATGATCCAAGTACTCTATGAATGGGAATGTACACACCCCAGAGAAGGAAAAGCAAGGCTTTGAAGAGATACCTCCTCCCTGTTCACAGAGGACAGAGCACTACAGTTACATGGGAGCAGCCTGTGTGCACTGACAGGTGAGTGGAGGAGACCGTGACATACACATGTAGTGGAGTCTCACTCAGCCTTAGCAAGGAAGAAAATCCTAACGCATAGAACACCATGGCAGAACCCTGTGGGCATTTTGCTGAATGAAATGTGACAGCTACAGAAAAGACAAATACTGCAGGGTTCCATTTGTATATAGTACCAGAGGAGTGGAAGTCATGGAGACAGAGAGTAAAATGGTGATGTCAGCTCAGGACTCAGCTGTGGAACCGTCTTGCCCTGTCCCTGCTGCCACTGGTCATCACTAGAATTTTCTCTTCTTCCCCAGAGTCAGAGTTTCTGATAGTCCTCCTTACTAGAATGAGAATGATACTGAATTATCCCATTTGGTCTTCCACCAACCCCGGGAAGGCAAAGATTGGAACTCCTTTTTTATAATAGGTAAAGTGAGGCACAGAGTCGTGGAAGCAACTTACTCAGGACTGTGTTGTTACCAAGTCACAGAGCTGATCGAATTCATATCTGAGTCTGAAAATAATTCTTTTCTCTCATAATCAATGCAGAAACACACTTGAATACAAGTTGATTGAGCCCAGTGTAATGATCATAAAATTACGCTCATTATGATTATCATTTCATAATCACTACATGGCAATGATTACAAAAGCAAATATTGTATATCATTATTAGTCCCAGACTACATCTCTCAAAGCATGATTTTTGACACTCAACAATATGTCTATGAATACAGGAAGAAGATAAATGTTCATGAAGTTTCAGCCAGAATGGTAAAAATCTTTTTTTTTTAATTATCTTTATTGGTACATTAAATATACACATCATGATTGCACTCCATAATGGGGATTTGTACCAGTATAAGACACAACTTAATTCTCATTTTTTCCCATAGCCCCACCCACCCTACCACCCCCCATATATATAAAATTTGTTTCCTTACTTTTTTGTTACAATCTCAACATTGTCCCCTTTCAC
>PVIR01027006.1:0-23482 GCA_004026965.1 Petromus typicus
TTTTTTGAGACAGGGTTTCGCTTTGTGGTTCAGGCTGGCCCTGAGCTCAGCCTCAAACTCACATCACAGCAATCCTCCTGCCTCTGCCTCCCGAGTGCTGGGATTACAGGCGTGAGCCACCACACCCGGCACTGTGGTATGTGGTACTGGTTGCTGCTGGGCGTGAGTCTCCATGCCCAGTATGGTATGTGGTTACCGGGGAATTGAACCCAGGCCCTTGCACTTGCAAGACAGGCACCAGAACCACTGAGCTAACTCCCCGGCCCAATCTGCTATTTTTTTAAGTTATGAAAATATGAAGTGATCATTACAGAACAGCTGGTAAATCAGGAAAAAACACAAAGAAGAAAAGATTCAATCAAATTATCACAATTAAAAACTAATGTTTGTTTGAGCAGAGTCTCGCTATGTAGCCCAGGTTGGCATTGAATTCATGGTCCCCCTGCCCTAGCTTCCTAAGTGCTGGGATTACAGGTGTGTATGATCACCCCTGACCAAGAAGTACTTTAATACCTTGATATGTGTTCTCCTAACTTTCTTCGATGTATAGACATACAGGTTTTAGCAACAAAAGTCACACTGCATAGATAGCCAGAATATTAATCATGTGAGTTGTGTCAAGACTTCATAATTTCATCGAAACATTTCTGATGCATGGTTCAATTATTTTAAACATTCCTTTTCTTTTCGGGAACTTTTATTTTTCCCCCCAGTTTTGACTATCATGAGTAATATAGTGAAAACACTGTGATAAAAACAACCTGGCCCTTATCAAACTGGAAATTTTAGAGGTTATTGCTACATTATCAAAGTATTTTCCAGCAAATCTATGTCTTTTGCCAGTGTTAAGTATTATTTCTGAAATCTATACTAAAATGATAGATCACTGTTTATCTCATTTTAATTTCAATTTCTGTATTATAATTAATGATGATCACTGAAATGTTTCTAACGACTATTTTTTATCTTTTCTTCTTAAAATTATCATTGCTCTTTGTCAGACTTTCTACTAACAACAATAATCTATTGATTATAAGGGTACTTTATAAGCAAAGGCTATTAAAACTTTGCTAGTAATAAAATTGTTATTAATTTTTATTTATTTTTAGATTTTTTTGTGTGTGCAGAAGATTTTAACTTTTAAGCAGTAAAAATCTTTTTTAAAATTCCCAATGATTCTTATGACTTTTCCTCCCCTTTTTGGCACTGTACATTGAAAATAGGGCCTCCACACTGAGCTATATTTAAGCCCCTTTTTATGTTTTATTTGAAGACAGGGTTTTGCTAACTTGCTGAATTGTCCAGGCTGGGCTTGAACCTTCGATCTGGCCCCGGCCTCCCAGAGTGTTAAGATTACAAGCATGTACCACCACCCCTGGGTCCTTCGGGTTTTTATATTTCGAGTTATTTCTCAAATGTAAGATAAAAATCCACATACATTTTATTTTACTTTTAACAAAGTATTATTACATTTTCTACAATTATCTCAAATCTTTCTTGAATTTATTTTGGCTATGATGGGAGGTAAGGACCACACACATAATTGCAAGAACTTTCTTAACTAAGGTGATGCTCCAGAACTAGAAAGTGTCCTTCATTTTTTTAA
The DNA here is from genome assembly GCA_004026965.1 of Petromus typicus. Lineage (NCBI taxonomy): Eukaryota > Metazoa > Chordata > Mammalia > Rodentia > Petromuridae > Petromus > Petromus typicus. The sequence continues at coordinate 1,607 of PVIR01027006.1, forward strand.
GTGAAATTCAGCAAGAATAAAAAAAAAATCACAATTGATAGACCAAATATAATCTCAAGAAAGCTTTCATCTCTACGAGGTCAGTGAGATGAGTTTTAAAATACATGTTCCTTTGTGTTGGATTGCATTGAGTCCAAATGATAAAACAAAGCATACCATACTAACCTGAAAAAGTAAATTCATCATTAGTGCAAAGCAGACCATTAGACATTCTCTTTCCACCTCTGGCATATGTGGGGAAAAAAGACATAACAATATCCTTGATAATCATTAATTCAATGCATATTTATTGAAAGCTTATAGGCACAGAGGTGTTCCAGATTTTGAAATGACTGGAATTATAATCGCTGTCTTCAGGACACAGCACTGGCATGTCTTACATCATGGGATAGAGAAATACTGTCAATTCAATCTATTTCGTATACTTGAAAAAGCAATTCATCTAAAATGTAACTAATTCAGAAATGCCGTACTATAGGACATAGCTATTATGAGGGAATGCATTGTGACAGAAATTGCTGGCATATTTGAAATACTACTTAAAAGGAGGACAGAATACTGTCAGGGCTTACCCGAGGGGAACACCATGTCTTGGTATTATAGTCATGAGATATTTATACTATGTAGTGAGCTGGCAATAATATCCTAAATTTAGAATATATCCTGTAAAATTATCAAATTCCCTTTAGGATAACTTACCCATGTTTCTCCATGGTCCAGTTTTTTAGGATCAAATTAGAACACATTATCTTGTCTGTTTCTGGAACTGCCTTTATTGAATTATGTTGGAGGCCTGTGCCTTTGACATTTACTTTACAAGGATAGTACAAGTAATAGCTTTATCAAGTCCATGGTGGCATTTGTCAGAGAAATATGGACATTGTCTAATACATAATTTGCTGTACCTAGCGTGATCTTCTGTCTATGACTTCTCCTGGCACAATGTGCAGCCGAGCAGTAGTCAGTACTTACTGTGTAGAAGGGCCTGAACTTAGCCTCACTGTTTAGTTATAGTAATTGAAAATTTCTTTTTTCCTTCTTGTCTATTTTTCTTCCCTCCTCTCTCCCTTCTTCCTTTTTCTGTCTTTCTTAGAAGCTCTGATGGCTATTAACTTCTAATGAAATGGACTATATAACTTCCAGACCCCTCCCAACTGTAATGTCCCAAATTATAATTCTTTATATCTAACTTATTTTCCCTCATGATATTTCATTTTCTAATTGTACTTGGTTTGTGATTGATCAATTACTTTAATACCATTTCTTCTATTATTCCAATAAATTATTCCTTCCTAGTTACCTTGATATCAAGAACAGCCATGCCAGGAAAAACTCAGCCTGACGTGCCAGCATGGCCCATGGTGATGAGACCTGGACTGCCGTGCACGGTGAGTCCAGCTCAGGGAACACGGTCTGCCCACGGCTTGGAGGAGGAGTCATCCCACCAGATAGTTTTAAATGAATCATACAGATATTCTAATAAAAAAAGCATAAATATGTTAACAAATTCCTATGTCACTTATCAAATAGCCATTTGTGAGTTTCATTGGTTCAAACCTATTCCCCAAAGCATGACTGTATTATGCACAATTTTTAAAAATTAAGTTGTAACAGTGGAACATGACTGAGACTCAAGCTTTCTGGGAGGCTGAAGCAGGAGGATCACAAGTTCATGATCATCCTGGGAAATTTAGTAAGACCCTGCCTCAAAGTAAAATAAATAAATAAATAAATAAAAGATAGTGGGAGGGCTGGAAAGTTAGCTCAGTGGTTCCAGTGCCTGTCTTGCAAGCACAAGGATCAGGGTCCGATTCCCTGGAAACCACATACAATACTGGGCATGGAGATTCACGCCCAGCAGCAACCAGTACCACATACCACAGTGCCGGGCGTGGTGGCTCATGCCTGTAATCCCAGCACTCGGGAGGCAGAGGCAGTAGGATTGCTATGATGTGAGTTTGAGGCTGAGCTCAGGGCCAGCCTGAACCACAAAGCGAGACCCTGTCTCAAAAAAAAAGAAAAAAAAAAAAAAAAAACGTAGTGGGATATAGCTCAGTGTGAAGCCCTGGGTTTATTTCTTGGTCACCCTCACACAAAAAGGAGTTTTTAGGCTTTACATAGGCAGGGAATTATTTTCACTGATCTTCCTGGAACAGGCCTCATGAGCAAATATAATAGATTTCTTAAAAGAGAAGATTTCAGGAACCTGATTACTAAATATGTCTCCCACTGTGTATTCAAAATACGAAAATGAGCAATTAATTTGTCTGGGTTCTAAAAACTATGTCTTTCCCTTTACTAAAAGAAGTCATCTACAGCAGTAATGTTTCACTTTCTCCCGGCTAAGCATCTGTTAAAGAGGAGACTGAGGAGTGAGACTGGGGAGCAGGATGAGGCTGTGAACAGTCCTCAGGCGGGACAGCGGAGCTGGAAGGGGCTTCTCCACAGTCTTGCCTGGGTGACCCTCACAGCTCACTTGACATAAGCAGTGAGTAAGCTCCCAGGTGCCCCACAGTTGGCTGTACGTAATGACGTGCAGCGATTCTCCGGCAAAGAACTGGAAATGAACATTCCGGCAACCACTAATGCCACAAAGAAAACATACTCAGACACAGACAAGGAAGTCTTGGTTTTTAGGAAAACTTAAATCCAGGACTTCTGGAAGCTTCTTTTTAAAACTGGCAGCCTACAGGAAACAGGCACTCCCTTATTGCTTTACCCACTGTGTTTTGTAGGAATATACATTCATAGTGTAGGCATGAGTGTTTCTCCTGTGCTTACAGGATCCAGCATGGTGCGACGCCATTCAGAATGCAAAAGGAATAGAAGACAGTTCCTGTCTCTGGCTGAGATGAGTGATAGCTACATGCAACAATGGTGAATAATACCAGGCTGGATAAAATCAAGCATATGGGTGTCCAGTCCAGACTACGAGCACCGACGAAGTTCAGAGACAAGGAAGATCATACAAGGAGAGAAATCAAAGAACAGACACACTGAAAGGGATGGCAAAGCCCCTTTTCCTGTTTCAGGTGTCAGCAGCAAACTCTGAGGCTGTTATGTCGTGGGAAAGACTGAGAACCAACTGTGACATCCCACACCTGTCCGGGGTGATCCAGCATCCTCCTGCACGGACCTCCATCTGGCCACTTACAGAAGGAAATTGAGCATGGGCTCTTAGAAGTTCTAAAGTTGTAATTCCTATTTTAAAAAGTAAATAATTCCTATTTTTATTGATGCAGAAGTTCCTTGTGCTGTATTATAAAATTTAGTATTCTGGTCATGATTTTTCTGGAGAAAGCATCAAGCATAAAACTATCGGTTATGGGCTGAGGATTTAGCCCAGTGGTTCTGGCGCCTGTCTTGCAAGTGTAAGGGCCCGGGTTCGATCCTCGGCAACCACATACAATCCTGGAGACTCACCCCAGCAGCAACCAGTACCACATACCACAGTGCCGGGCGTGGTGGCTCACGCCTGTAATCCCAGCACTCGGCAGGCAGAGGCACGAGGATTGCTGTGATGTGAGTTTGAGGCTGAGCTCAGGGCCAGCCTGAACCACAAAGTGAGACCCTATCTCAAAAACAAAACAAACAAACAAACAAAAAAACTATCAGTTATGAGTGCAGGAGACACAAATTTCAATCCATAAAGTCTTGCTCATCTTCATTCAGTCTCGAAAACCATAGATAAGATTCCATAATCTAATATGTCCTTATGTCCTATCTACTTGACATTCAGGTCAGTTGTTGGAAAGAATATCCCTGTATTTGACTTATTATTTCATTTCTTTTTTTTTTTTTTTTTTTGATACAGGGTCTCACTTTTGTGGTTGAAGCTGGCCCTGAGCTCAGCCTCCAACTCACATCACAGCAATCCTCCTGCCTCTCCAAGACAGGTGCCAGAACCACTGAGCTAACTCCCCAGCCCCCACTGATCCATTCTTTCTAGTCAGAGATGAAGGAAGTCTTGCCTTTACTTAAATCAATATGTAGATTGGTGGTTCTCAATGTTTGCTTCTGGACTGCAGAAGCAGCAGTCTAGGACTTGTTAGAAAAGTGAATCCCCTCTTCCTGTCCCTACTGAACCTTTTATTCTTAGGGTAGGATTTAGTGATCTTCATTTTAGTAAGCTCTCTCAATGATTCTGATGTAAGATAAATTTGCCTTGTTTTTCTTTTTTTTCTTTTGCTTTTGAACTCGTCTTCAAATTTTAACAGAATTACCACAAATTGTTGGACCTCACTCACAATATTTCTGAGCCAACAGGTCAGGAGAAAGGCTTGAGAAGTTGCATTTCTGTTTCCCCGGTCATGATGTTGGCTCTGCAGGTGTGGGGATACATTTCAGAGCACCATATTTCAGAGGTATTGGTTGGGATCATTGCTATCAATTTTCTTCCTTCTGTATATTCGAAGAAGACCTAACCTGATTCTCACTGACAATGTAATAACATAGATTTTCTGGAAATCGGTTTATATAGAGATGCTTCCCCCTCAGAACTAACTGTCTCCCATTTGACAGGGACATGTACTGATGCTTCTGAAAGCCAAGGTTTGAAGCTAGGCCACCAGTACATATTCCAGTTCCAGGGCTACTGTAGTTGGTTCCTCTCTAGGGGAACATCTCACAAGATTAAGGAAAAAGGGCCCCATTGTTCACTTATACATAGCAGACTAGAGTTCCATTGGCTTCTTTCTATCTAGAAGCCAAGGAGAAGACACTGAACAAAATATGGCTGGGGATACTTAGGGCAGTTAGAAAGACAGAGTGGGCAGGAAGGCCAGCAAACCAGTAAGGGAACAGCTATTGTTTCCTTGAAGTGAGGATGATGTTTGTCATGGTTTGAGAAAGAGAGAACTTGACTTGTTGAAGTGTAAGTGCTGGTATTAATATCTCTAGACCAACAGAGAATAAAAAGTCATTACCTCCTCTTGTTCATGCTTAGTTGAATTTAAATTCTTTTTTATTTTTTGGTCTGCAGCACTGTTTTCCCAAAACCTTGATATCATAGTATTTTCACTACCTAGCTTCCTTAAAATATGCAATATATATAAATTAAGATATACATGGTTAATCAAATAAATATGGAATTAGAGAACAGTTATTCCAGAGCAACTATTTTAGTATATGTGTTGCTAAAGTAAGCACACCAGAACAATTATTTTAAGTCTATAGGACACAGTCATAGTCTTAGCTAGGCAAGGAGTTTATCTTATGTTGTTTTGGTTTTTTGAATTTAATTTTCTTTTTGTAAGGTTGCCCATATGGCTCGGGATGAAAGTATCTACCAAAGAACATGCTGAATATTAGTTACCATAATTTTTTAGATAGTTCAGCATCATATATTAATGCTTCCAAGCATTGCTTTTATTAGAATGGCCCTGAGGCTTCTCAGACTATAAATAGGACCATTTCACTTAAGGAGAGTTGGGGGACTTTGCTGCTGAAACAGCACCCTGGCTGCCATGACAGTGGTAGGTGTGGATTTTGTCGTCCGTGTTGTTTTTTGTAGAATCGGGCTCCCTGTGTCCTTCCAAGTCAAACGATAGAACATCAGCGTGTCCTGTACTCCCAGAGGTAGTATCCCTCTCCCGTTCCTTTATGATCCCTGGTGCCCAAAAGTTAAACATTATTTTGACTTCAATGATCATAGTTTAATTTCACCTATTTTGAATAGAACCTAAATGAAAATATATTAGAACTCTTCTAGCATATCTTCAAGTTTGTTTTTTTGGGGGGGGCTTAATAACATGTTTGTACATCTTCTCTATATTTTTGCCCATGGCAGAAATAGCAAGAAATCACTAGTGTTTTTGTTTTGTTTGAGACTGGGTCTCGCTTTGTAGTTCAGGCTGGCCCTGAGCTCACTATGTGCCCAGACAAGCCTCAATCTCAGCAATCTTCCTGCCTCTGCCTTCCCAGTGCTTGGATTACAGGCATGAGCCACCACGCCTGGCATCATTGTATATGGTGGCTTCCAGGGATCAAACCAGGGACCTTGTACTTGCAAGGCAGGCACCAGAATCACTGAGCTAAATTCCCATCACTGGAGAGTTTTAAGAGGTGAGTGTTCATGAGTCTTTCCCGTTGAAAGACCATCGCAGGTACTGAGTGACAAGGGGATGAGATGCAGCAGAGAGACTAATCGGGAGCTTTTGCCCGGGCTCGGGTGGGAAGTGGAAATAGCTCAGCTCAGAGTAGTAATAACGAAGGTGGAGAGAAGTGGACTGATCCAAGTTCTGTTTTAGAGAAAAAACTGACAAGAACCGCAGAGAAGAGAGCAATAAAAGGTGACATCCAAGGTTTAGTCTTCATTAGTTTCGCAACTGAGACTGGGAAGCCGAGGGAGGAGGGAGCCAAACAAATCTTTCAGACCAGAGTTATTTAGCAGGCCATGGTTTATGTGCCTGTCAGACTTACGAGTGGAGAAGTCGATAAGGCAGATGGATACATGGTCTGAAGACACACGTTTGGGAATGAATTCAGTATATGCAGGATTAAATAGCTCTCTGATATTCAGTGTTTATACCACCTTGGCCAAGATATGTGATTTCTTGGTCTTTATTTCTATGTATAATAATAACAAGATTATCTCTTCCCTATGCCTGTTATAAGTATTAAACCAGAAAATGAATTTAAACAACTTGGTACAGAGCCTAGAACATAGTAAGTGTTTAATAAAGGTTCCTGTGACTAGAGAATAGTGACATCAAGTGAATGAGGTCTGCAGTGGGAAGATCATGCCGGAATTTTGAGGTCATAGCAAAGAACTTATAATAAGTGGCCATTAGGGTCTTTTGTGTGGGAAGTGCTCAATCTAGCATTTCTAATAGTATTGGCTGATCATTTAAGAATCTGCATTTGACCTTACTTTTTCAGACTGCGTATAGGCAAATTATCAAAACACCAACCAACTGAACAAATAAAAATCCTTTAATTCCCTGAGGATATAGTTAGATATTATAACCAATGGAAGTCCTGGTATCAAAAAGGCAGTAGGATAGGCTCACAGATTCTCGAGTGTGCAGTATTGTTCAGAGCTTCTCTGCCAGCTTGCACAGTCCTCTTTTGTGGAGGGCCTCTGTTTTTGAATAGTAAGCAATTCAAGCCTCAGAGGCAGGTGGCATTTTGTAGCTAAGCAGAGTTCCAGAGCCAGAGGGTGAGGCATCGGTACTTTATATTTATCACAATGCATGAACACTGGTGCTGACGTCAGATACTGCCCAGCATTTCAGAAAATGTCATTCTGATGCATCCAAAAGGTTACCTTTATCATGTAATGATTCGTTGCTTCAGAAAACATTGTCTTTCACAAAAGAACAACCACCTCAATATCTAGTTTCTACAACGTGTAACCTCAAGGTTGTATAGTTTTTGGATTAGTTTTGCCATGGATCACTTCCTGTTGCCATACCTCATAGGGAAGAGTAACCATCCTTATCCAAGGCTCAGGAGCCTGAGCTGAGGGTCCCAGTGGTTCTGAATGGACATTATCTTTATTTCTATATTTGATGTAACAAGTGACGATAGACCTCTATAATTATTTCAGCCATTTATCTTTTATTAAGCTCAGGAGAAGAATAATTATAGTACAGGTGTCACATAGAGAATAGGAAAGAAAGGTTGCCAGGAAGCATTGAAAAATATCAGTAGCAACAGAAATGAGAATATCTTTTCATTGGTTTTCAGGTTAACAACTATCATATAGCAAAGTGCCCTGAAATTCAGTCTTTCAAAATAATCAGCTTTTGATTATTCTTCTGATTCTGTCAGTCAGGCCGGGCCCATCTGGCCGGTTTGGCTATTCTATCTTGTGGCACTGGGGATCCCCAAAGAGGTCTCCTACAGAGAGTGCTTGGTTCAGTCTGGAGATCCAATTTTCCCTACTGCACCTGGTGTCTTTGGGGAATCAGGAGGTGTGGCTCAATCGGACCTCTCTCCTACTCTAGCAAGTTTCAGAGTCTTCTCCATGAGATCCCTCTAGCAATGTTGGTAGAACCATTATAAGACATCTCAGGGCTTTGAGAGACCTCTCCATCCCATGCCAGACCTAGGACTGAAAGAGCTCTATTTCTGCTTTACTCTGTTGGTCAAAGTGGGCATCGAACAGCGTGATTCACATTAAGGACATAATCTCCCCCTCCCAAGAGGAAGGTCAAAGAATTTTAACCACGCTATCACAGGCAATAATCTAGGTTGCTGCAGTGTTCAAGTAAGTGACATCATCTTCTGGTGAATGCACAGGTCCTAGAGTTGAACTGCTTGGATTCAGTCCAAACTTGATCATTTTAGTTGTTAGATTTTGGAAACTTTTAAAAAATCCATATTTTTTTTTGAGACAGGATCTCACTTTGTAGTTCAGGCTGTCCCTGAGCTCACTATGTAGCTAGTCCAGGTGAGCCTCAAACTCACTGCCTCCTGAATGCTGGGATACCCGGCATGAACCACCATGCCCGGCACTGTGGTATGTGGTATTGATTGCTTGTTGGCATGAGTCATTCACCTGGCATTGCTGTATGTAGGTTACTGGCAATAGAACCTAGGCCTTTGCACTTGCAAGGCAGGTGCTAAATCCTGGGCCCTAGTTCAAACTATTATGAATAAAGCTGCTAGGAACATTGTGTACAAGCTTGGGGGAACAGGTTTATATTTCTCTTTATATTCCTGTTAGGAATAAGAATGATGGGTGTTTCAGTAGACATACATTCGTTGCTTTTTTTTTTTTTTTTTGAGACAGGGTCTCGCTTTATAGTTCAGGCAGGCCCTGAGCTCAGCCTCAAACTCACATCACAGCAATCCTCCTGCCTCTGCCTCCCGAGTGCTGGGATTACAGGCGTGAGCCACCACACCTGGCACTGTGGTATGTGGTACTGATTGCTGCTGGGGTGAGTCTCCACACCCAGTATGATATACGGTTACTGGGAATCAAACCCAGGCCCTTGCACTTGCAAGACAGGCACCGGAACCACTGAGCTAACTCCCCGGCCCATCGTTGCTCTTTTTTTTGAGGGTGGACAAGGTTTCATTGTGTATTCTAGGCTGGCCTTAAATATGTAACCCAGGCTAGTTTGGAAATCAAGTCAATCCTCTTGCCTCCTGAGTGCTGGGATTACAGGTGTGTACCACCATGCACTGTGGTATGTGTTTTATCTTTTAGACAAATTTTGAAAATATTTTATAGTGTATTTTTATCCTATTACATCTCACACTAACAATATCTGGTAGCACCATTTGATCCATACTCTTGTCAACATTAATATTCTTTTTAATTTGAGACACTCAGTGCATACGTAGAGAACTTCATTATTATTTTAACTTTTATTTTGCTTGATATTCAATGATATTGGGCATCTTTTGATGTGTTCACTGACATATATGTTCTGTAAAATGTCTGCTGAAATATTTTCTATGTCTCATTTCCTCTTCAGAAAAATAAGAAGATATTAATTGTATAGACTTCTTAGAGTTTATAAGATTAACAAAGCATATATATATATATATATATATATACACACATATGACACTCAAGTTATGACTGTCTTGACATACAAACAACTTGGATTAATTAGCTAATTAACAGACCTAATTCTGCCTCTTTGATTTATAGTGTGTACATCTAGACAGCTGTCTTAACTTACAACCAATGTATATATATTCCCTGGAATAAAATATATTAATTTTATATCACTGCTGTAACAAACTATGTGAAAATGTAGAGGCTATTAGTTCAGTTTTGCAGATCAAAATTTCCACGTCAGTCTCACTGGGTTTTTTGGTTTTTTTTAAAATTCTAGACAGGGTTTTGTTTTATAGTTCAGGCTGGCACTGAGCTCACTATGTTGCCCAGGCAAGCCTCCAACTCATAGCAATCCTCCTGCCTCTGCCTCTTAAATTTTGGGATAACAAGTGTAAACCACCACACCCAGGATTGTGGTATGTGGTTACTGGGGATCAAGCTCAGGACCTTGTGCTTGCTGGCCGGCACTGGAACCACTGAGCTAAATCCTTGGCTCTCACTGGGTTAAATTTGAGTAACAGGCAAGTCTGCGTTCTTTCCTGGAAGATCTAGGAAATAATCTGTTTCTCTTCCTTTTCTAGCTTCTGAAAAGGATTCATATTTCTTGTCTGGAAGCCCTTTCTTATCTTTAGACTATTGTGATTGGAAGTCCATAGTCAAATCTGGTTTTACTCTTTACCAATTAGATCAGTTAATTTTAATTTTCAATGTGACCAGAGTAAGAGATTCCTGGAGATATGATTGGATGATAGAGACGTTCTACTCACCAGTGGATTAATCCTAAATTAGTACCTGAATGTGCGAGAATAGCTGCAAAGCTGGATTGATAGCTTAACATTCTATAGGAAGCAGAGCCCCATTGGACAAGGTAGGTCACCAGGCCACACCCTGAGGGTATGTCCTTGCTGATGGTCAGTACCTCGCTTCTCACTGTCAGGAGATCCACAGCTTTGCTCCAGCATACTCCTCCACCATGATAGTTTTGACAAAATGGCAGACACTCTCCCCCAGCAATAGGAAAACTAACCAATACGCCAATGGTGTGGTGATGGGCAAGTGAATCATTTTTTTGAATTGCCATTTCCTTAGCTCTGAAATCTCAGACAATCTTATCAGCCATTTTCACAGTGTCATAGTGAGGGATACCTGGGCAGCATAAGTAAAGAGTTCAGACAAATCTGATCTCCAGTTAGACTGAGAAACAAAGTTAGGTCCGTGCTCTGTGGAAGCTTCACGAAGCTCAGGTAAATGAACTAAGACGTGAGAGAAAGAAGAAACCCAGTAAATTTTTTGTAGGTGAAAACAGTAGAGAATTGGAAGCAGTAACTTGAGTACTGGCAGAAGGGAGTGTCTCTGAGAAATGCACCATTTGCCTGCCAGAGCTCTGGGGAGGCTGAGCAGGCTGAAAGGCCTCAGGGCCTGGGGACAGGAGGGTTCAAAGCCTGAGGGAGCAGATCAAGGACCACTGAAGTCTGCTACTTCCTATCTGAAGGCAGAAGCCAGGTTGGCTGGGATGGAGTTCAACATGGCCAGTATTATTGTGACTCCACCTCTGCCAAACCAGGACCGCTTGCCTCTTCAATCAATCTACAATCACCCGGCCCTGTGCATGCTTCAGCCAATCTGCAATCGATGCCACTTGTATGTTTACATCCTCCACCATTGACTGTATTTTGCATTAAAGACACAACAGTTCTCCAAACGCTCCCCAGAGTCTGCATGGTAACTGAGCGCTCACCCTCCCGGTCTGGGCCTCCAAACCTGATCCTCTGCTGCATACCACCCCGACTGCGGAGAACGAAAATACCTATCTTGACCTCACTTTGCCCTGTTAGGAGTCAGAGGATGGCAGGAGAGGAGTAGTTTGATGCCAGGAGAACCTGAGCCAGAGAGATGCCCCGTGGAATAGTGATTCCCAGCATGTTTACTTACAGGGCCTGATTTTGTGAAAGAGTTTTTCCATGCACTGGGGAACAGTAGTTTGGGGATGATTTAAGTGCATTACATTCATTGAGCACTTTACTTCCATTTTATTACACTGTAATATGTAATTAATTATATAACTTATCATGATGCACACTCAGTGGGGCCCCTGAGGTTGTTTTCCCCAAACTAGACAATTCCCTGTGGGGGTGATGGGAGACAGCAGCTTGTGCCTAGTCTAAAACATAGTCTTGTTTTGGTTGTTGTCATCACAGAAAAACCTGCTTCACAAAGAATTCTGGAAATTAAAGCAAACTTTTTAGGTCTTTTGTGGTCTTCTCAGGATATTTTGTCTTACTTTTACCTCAGAACATATGGAGATTTGAGGTTGTTTCAAATACCCTTTCAAGGTCATAGTTATTTGGGATCTCAAGTTTAGCACAGACAGTTGATTTACTTGGCTTACTCACAAATGGGTTATGGATCTATTTCCTCACCCCACCCCACAACCCCACCCCCCATGGATGTGGTTGGGAGCATTATTTACTTATTTATTTATTTTGGTGGTACTGGGGAACTGAACTCAGGACCTTGTCCTTATGAGGCAAACACTGGAACCATTGAGCTCATCACCTACTGAAGTGTCTTAAATGTCTACTCCCTCCAACGCCTCAAGTTGTGAGGTGGTTCATGGGTGTGTGACACCGGGTTAGTCTACTGCTGGGTTTGCAGCTGGGTGTGATGTTGAGAGGTGAAGCCTAGTTGGAGGAGGTAGTTTGCTGTGGACAAGGCCTAGAGGATATACGTCCCTCATCCTCTGTTTATTCTGTGTGCTGCTTCCCACCAGCCAGGCCCCTCTGCTAGGCCACCCTGCCTTGGAACTAGCTGCTAAAAACTGAAACTTTTACAACCCATGAGCCAAAATATACTGTTTATACTTTAAACTGTGGATGTTGCGTATTTTGTACCAGCAATGGAAAAGTAACTCAGATAAAAAAGAATGCTCAAACTCTTTTGAAAACTGAGACAGGAAATTAAGTACGAGCTGAGCAAGACAAGGCTCTGGATTGATCTTTCAAACTCTCTGCTGATGTTTGAAATGTATTATAAACCTCACTGTCCACTATGATTTCAATTTGGCTTTGAGTGCTCCCACTTTATTTCCCAACTTGAACACAGTTGTCACGCCCCTTGAAGTGGCAGATTCAGTCTGTTGAGAAGGTTGAATATGTCACAAGAGTAAGGTTGTTTTGCTTTTTTGAGACCAAGTCTTCCTATGTATTTCATGCTACACTTAGTATGTCTCCCTGGCTGGCATTGAACTTGCAATTATCCTTCTGCCTCAGTGTGCCGAATCCTGGGACTCCATATACATGCCACTTACTGTACCAAGGAAGGAAGCTTTGTGACTCATTCTGTGTCAGTGAAATATGCCGCCAGTAGAGATGGATTTTCTAAAAAATCTCTCTGACATGGCTTTCATAACTCAAAAACCTGGCAAGTGACCTACCATTAGAAAACCATCTCACTTCCGTGAATAAGACAAGACATGTGTGTTCTGTATCCATCTCCTCACACAGCGGCACAGAGATGTGAGTTAAGAACGTGTACTTTTATGTTGTTGATGTTTTAATCACATCCTGCAAAAAGTTCAGTTCAGGTGACTTTTTTTGGCTATCCATTATTTCTCAGTGGATGACACAGTGTGTCGACTGACATTCAGAGCTGACCTCTAGGTACTGAAAGGAGAAAGCCTTCCATTCATGGCGGCCACGCTGCCCATGCATACATCAACAAAATGACCAATTCGATTTTCCTGATATGCACCCTCCAAAGACTTGAACAGCTCTACAGCTGTGATGTCATTTGGTAACAGAAATGCATGTTTCTGTATGCATAACCCCCTGAAAAATATATTGTACCAAAACAAGCAGGGTTCCAATATCCACACTTATAGACTCACCAACCTAGATGGAATCCCACAGTGACGCCTTAGTCCTCTGTTAAGTTGTGCCTCAGCATTCTCTGCTTCTTCATCGGTTCACCTGCTTGTGGTGCTCAGTGAGACAGAAACATGTGCCACCTTCTGAACTGCAGCCTCTCCTAAAAGCTCATGACAAACATTTTTACCAATAATCAGCATAAACTTTTCATTGATACTAAAGAGCTTTCTAACCATAGCAACACAGTTAGCCACCGCAATGTTGCTCTCACTGGAGGATACAACACTGGCTTTTAATAACTGCTTCTGCTGTTTTGTGTTTGCATTTTTTTCATTTGAAAAACTCCAGCAGCTTGTCTTTTAATTCAGGTGTTTGGTCCTCATGTGGCAAAATAGTTTTGAAAGTTTTATGGCTTAGCTGAATAGCTGGTTACCATATAATATGCCAATCACCAGGATGCTAATCACCTGTTGCAATGAACCCATAATTGAAGAAGAGGTCAAGGTACTTTCTTTTAAATGTACCTTTCTTTTTGTTGACAGCCTTAGAGTCCTTCACTCTCTCATGATTAAGTCTAGCCCCCTTTACAAAGAAGGCTCAGTGTGCTTGGCATGGTGGCTCACACCTTTAATCCCAACACTTGGGAGGTTGAGGCAAGAGGACTACTGTGAGTTTGAGGCCTCCCTGAGCTGTATGAGAGTTCCATGTCAGCCTGAATTACCCAATTTGACCCTGTGTCAAAAAGTAAGTAAAATAAATTAAAAAGAAGGCTCTGGGGATGTTTAGTTTTGACTCATTTTGGCTAGAGATGGTGTGTGGGCTTATCAAAACTGTGACTGAGACAGGTGAAGAGTTTAGGGAACAGATGTGGACAGAGTGGTGAATAAAATGACTGGGAGGCCACACACATACTGAAACAATTATCTGACTTACCTCCTTCCACCAAGTGCACCTGTACAACTGAAGTACATCAACCTACTAGTCACTATAGCCAGATGCGGTTTAATTGGCACTTGCCTCTCATAGGTAAGATGTAGATATGGGTCTGAAAGCAATAGTCATTGTGTGGGGAAATGCATCCGTAATGTTAATTTCTGTTCACTGATGCTCCTCAGTGCTCCCATCACTGTCTCAGTTCCATCTGGACCATCAGGCATTAGATTCTCATCAGCAGCACATAACACAGATCTCAGGTGTGTGCAGTTCACAGCACTGTTTGCACTTAGGTGAGAAGCTAATGCCCTTGCTGATGTGCAGGGAGGCAGCTTGGGCTACAGTGTGAGTGATAAGAAGTAGCTATAAATGCAGACAAAGCTTCCCTCACTCCAGGCTTCTCATTTCCTGCTGTGTGGCCCACTTCCTATCAGGCCATGGACTGGATATTAGAGATTGGGGACCCTGCCTTGAAGAACAAATAAAGACTAGCAGAATGCCCAAATGGACAGCACTGCATGTTCACACACACACACACACACACACACACACACACACACATGGTCCATGTTTGCCTGCTTGCATGTACAGGCATGCTGCATACCAGACAGGAATATGGAGAATTTTCTTGTACAGAGACCAAGTGCCCCAGGGGCAGGGAGGGCACTTTATTTATTTTTTATTTATTTATTTTTTTTTTAGGTTTTTTGAGACAGTCTCGCTTTGTGGTTCAGGCTGGCCCTGAGCTCAGCCTTCAACTCACATCACAGCAGTCCTCCTGCCTCTGCCTCCCGAATGCTGGGATTACAGGCGTGAGCCACCACGCCCGGCACTGTGGTATGCGGTACTGGTTGCTGCTGGGCGTGAGTCTCCATGCCCAGTATGGTATGTGGATACTGGGGATCGAACCCGGGCCCTTGCGCTTGCAAGACAGGCGCCGGAACCACTGAGCTAACTCCCCGGCCCCAGGGAGGGCACTTTAAAATACGATATAAGAATTTTTCTAATAAAAGTGCAGTCTACCAGCTCAATTTTTAGTGCTTTGGTCTTAAATATAAGGAAGCAAGGATCATAAACATTGGAGGACTTTAATATAGGACATAGAAAAAAATACACAATAGGAAAGAATAAAACAATTAAAATAAACAACATAGGAAGTAGGATAAAATTGAAAAACAATTACATTCCCAAGGAAAAAGGAAGATATTGCTTCAATTGTGAAAACAGTATATTTTAAAAAGAGCTCTTATACATTTATAAAAGGTGTTATTTTTTTTTTTTTTGAGACAGGATATCTCTTTGTAGTTCAGGCTGGCCCTGAGCTCATTATGTAGCCCAGGGGAGCCTCAAACTCACAGAAATCCTCCTGTCTCTGCCTCCTGAGTCCTGAGATTACAGGTATGAGCCACTACACTTGGCACTGTGGTATGTGGTTCTGATTTCTGGTGGGTGTGAGTCTCTACACCCAGTATTGTTGTATGTGGTTAATGAGGATTGAACCTGGCCCTTGTGCTTGCAAGGCAGGCACCAGAACCACCGAGCTAAATTCCTGGCCCTTAAAAGTATTTTTTAGAAATATTTTATTTTTTTAAAAAGTATTAGGTCCAGGGATTTAGGTCAGTGTTTCCAGATCCTGCCTCATGATCACAGGATCCCAAGTTTGATTCCTGGTACCAAAAAAATAAAAATAAAATAAAATGTGAATATTGAAAATAGATTCTTAAAAGTGAAGATGTAATATCATAATTCATAAGGAAATAGGAGATAGTTACATTAGGTATATTATTTGGAAAAATGCAGAAAATAAGATAGTTATAAGTGGGAGTTTCTGTGCTTCCAAACTGGCAATTAGAGCTGGAAGGATAAGGTTCTGACATTACATCTTGGTTTTAAAAACATTTTAGCTCTATTTGTCTTTTAAGAAATTTTTATTGTGATGAAGTACATACAACTTAGCCCACCAGTAGAAACAGTTAATGCATTCACAATGCTGTGCAAAATTAGTATTATCTTGTTTCAGAATATTTTTATTACCATCACAGGAAACCCTGTGCCTGTTAATGAGTCACTTACGATTCCCATCTCCTCCCTACCCCCAGCGACTGCTTATGTGCTTCCTGTAAATATGAATTTTTCTGACTCCAGATATTTCATATAAATGGAGTCCTAAAATATAGGGCTGTCTTACTTATGCTTCTTGTTGCAGAGACACAAATCCCAGCACCCGTAGCTCTAAGCAGGAAACATTTATTTTGGCTCACAGTGTGTGGAGGTTTCGGTTCACAGGTGACAGCTCCAAAGCAGGGCAGCCTGGCCAGGAGAAAAACCTTATGGGGGCATGGCAGGATGAGAGACGGAGAGAAGAGAGAGTGAGAGAGAGAGAGAGAGAAAGAGAGAGAGAGACAGAGATAGAGAGACAGAGACAGAGAGCGAAAGGAGAGAGACAGACACACACACAGAGCAAAACAGAGACAGAGAGAGAGAAACAGAGAGACAGAGAGAGAGAAACAGACAGACAGAAACAGAGACAGACAGAGAGAGAGACAGAGACAAAGACAGAGAGAGAGAAAGAGAGAAAGAGAGAGGCGTGAGGAAGATTCAGACCCAGGCCATCCCCCCAGGGACCTACCTCTTCCAGTCAGACATCACATCCCAGCAGCAAATCAGCTGCAAGCCCCTGAAATTCAAGCCCCACCCATGAAGATATGAGGCTTTGGTGACATCTTAGGTATAAACCATAACATTCTGCCCTGGACCCTAAAAGACATGGATTCCTTTATGCAAAATTCATGTACTTTATCTCTGAGAGTAGTCTCAGTCCTAATAACTTCAACACTGGTAAAGAATAAAAATAGTCCAAGTCTAGAGTCCTCTGAGATTTAAGGCAAATCTTAGCTGTGAGCCTCTGTAAAAATGAGAAGAGAGTTAGACATCGTGGACATACAAAGATGCAGGGTAAACATTCACACTCCAAATGGAAGAAATAGGAGGCTAGAAAGGAATGGACCAAAGCAGGGCTAAAACCTACCAAGAAAATCATTGAATTCCAGTTTTGTTTTCAGTGGCCAGGGCAATCTGTGCTGATCTTTTCAGCAACCAAGGTCTTCTCTTCTCCATCTCTACCAAACGGTACTAAAGTTCCTTTTCTGGCCAAACTCGAAATTTTAAAAATCATTCAGATAGGCTGTTTGCTCTTGATTCTCACTGAGGAGCTGGTTAAAAGTCCCCAACAGTATTCATGCCACAGCCTCAACATTAGATGGCCTTAAAATTTCTTCTGCCACATTGCTTAGCCCAGCGCCCTTAATCTCAGTCTCCCCCAATGTCTCAGGACATGAGCAAAATGCAGACAAATTTTCTACCAGGAAATAATAAACATGGCCTGGAGTCCAAATGCCAATGGAGTCCTTCTACCCAATGTCAGTCCTGGTCTTTATCGGCTGCATTTCTATTGGCATTCTGGTCTTCTGAGTTCCAACTGACACAGGAGAGCAAGGCCTGGCTCCCCACTTAAAACACGAGCTCGTGTTCTCTGAAATCGAAGAATGAATTTTAGGAACCACAGACAGAGGTTTGAGTAGGAAAATTTTATTGAGAGAAAGCTTCTGCCTCAGAGAGACAGAAGGGGGAACCCGGAAAGGTGGGTAACCCACTCACCTCACTTTTCAGAGGGCTTTTATGGAACAAAGCCATGAGATGAGGTGGGTTTAAGGTGGGGGCTTCCAATAAGATTCAAAAGAAATGGGCGAATCATGGAATTATAACAAGTACAGTTGTTTAAGCAATCTTGATCAAATGGGGTCCAATGAGAAATTAAGTCATATAGGGTCTTTCCCCCATCAGGAGGCTCTTCCAGGTGGGCCAGATTCTCGGCCCTTTGTCCTAGGAAATTTACAGTGACTACATTCTTGGGAAGGGAGGTGAGTCTAGACCTCGATCCCTGCTGATTTAGTTATTTAGAAGAATGAAGCCTTAATGGGTCACTGTTTTCCAGGATTTTCTGTAACAGTCTCCTTTCTTGTGAGTTTCCTCCAAGGGCCTGCCCTGTCTGTCTGCCTGCCATATTTCTAACTAGCTTCTCTACCTATAATATTCCCTCCTCTGAAAAGGTACCCCGAACTGCTGTGAGGGACAATGGGCGAAGACCGATTTGACTTTTTTGAGCTGGAGAGGGCCGTAGTTGTAATTGGCAGTTAGGGTCACTCTACAGAGGGTCTATCTGAAGGCCTTTGATAGACTCCATGCTTTGTTTTCTTAGGTAGGTGCACAGCCTTGAGTCTGGAGGAGACAAAAGCAAAAAGATAGTTAAGAATACATCGACCAAGCAATAAGGCCAACAGGATTATTATAAATATAACCAGCAGTTGTTTTTACCAGGAGGATCTTGTAATAGCTTTTTACAGAGCAGATAGGGAGAGAAGGTCCATAGTATTTTAGAATCTGACATAGCATTAACCTGTCGCTTGATGTCTC
Organism: Petromus typicus; assembly: GCA_004026965.1. Classification (NCBI taxonomy): domain Eukaryota; kingdom Metazoa; phylum Chordata; class Mammalia; order Rodentia; family Petromuridae; genus Petromus; species Petromus typicus. The sequence continues at coordinate 20,396 of PVIR01027006.1, forward strand.
AAACAGCAATTGAGATATTATTGGATGGATCAGGTATGTATATACAACAGTTAGCTTTTATAATTGCACAAGTACTTCTTTGGGCTGTAGTTAAAATATCTAATGTCATCTAATTTTTAAGGAAAGCTGGCCTTTTTAAGAGTAGGGCCTGGGGGGATTTAGCTCAGTGGTTCTGGTGCCTGTCTTGCAAGTGCAAGGACCTGGGTTCGATTCCCAGTAACCACATACAATACTGGGCGTGGAGACTCATGCCCAGCAGCAACCAGTACCACATACCACAGTGCTGGGTGTGGTGGCTCACGCCTGTAATCCCAGCACTCGGGAGGCAGAGGCAGGAGGATTGCTGTGATGTGAGTTTGAGGCTGAGCTCGGGGCCAGCCTGAACCACAAAGTGAGACCCTGTCTCAAAAGAAAACCTAAAAAAAAAAAAAAAGAAAAAAAAAAGAGTAGGCCTGGTACTTAAGAAGCCGGCTGTCTGATAACCATAAACTTTCTTTAGATGAAAGAAGTCTTGCCACATTATGAGGTATATATATAGTAAGATCTTTGCCTAAAGTCAGTTTAGATGCCTCTGGCACTAAGAGAGCTACTGCAGCTACAGCTCTGAGGCACACAGGCCATCTTTTTGCCACAAGGTCTAAGTAGTGGCTTAGGTACCCTACAGGCTGTTGAGCTGGTCTTCGATCCTGTGTAAGCATTCCCAAAGCTATGCCCTGTCTTTCATCAACATGTAGACTGACCTTATGACCCATGGGCAGGCTCAATCTGGGGCATCTAGAAGTGTCTGTTTGAGCTTTTGGAAAGCTGCTTGGGAATCAAATTCTTAGGTTAAAACATGGGTCTTTGCCTTTTGGGTTTTTTTATAAGCTGGTAGAGCTGTCTTGCAGTTTTACTATATCTCACTATCTAAAGACGACAGAAACCCATAATTTTTTAGAAATCTTTTAAGTTGTTTTATGGTTTTGGGCTGTGGGAAGGAAAGAATTGGTTCAATTCTTTCTTTCTCTAGTCTCTGAGTACCTTTAGATATAATAAAGCCTCAGGTCTGTGCCTGTGCTAAAGCTGTGCCTTAGATGTAGAGACCTTATAACCCCTGTCTGCTAGAAAATTTAGCAGAGCACGAGTGCCTTGGCTACAGAGTTCTTCTGAAGGAGCACATATCAATATATCATCTACATATTATAATACTGTGATCTGAGAACATTTAAAACATGCCAAGTCACGAGAAAGCATTTGTCCAAAAAGGTGAGGACTGTCTCTGAATCCCTGAGGAAGAGCAGTCCGTGCCAGCTGAGATGCCTGGCCATGAGGGTTTTCAAAAGCAAAAACAAACTGGGAATCTGGGTGTAAAGGAATACAAAAGAAAGCATCTTTTAAGTCTAATGCTGAAAAACAACTAGCATCTTTCGGGATCTGAGCGAGAAGGGTATACAGATTACGGATCATTGGGTGAATTGGCACTGCTGCCTCATTTACTAACCTAAAGTCTTGCACTAATCTCTATTTTCTGTTGGGTTTTTGAACTCTCAGGATTGGAGTGTTACATGGGCTACTATGATCTTTAAGCAAACCTTGCATTTTTAAGTTATCAGTTATAGGCAATCATCTTTTTTTTTTTTTTTTTTTTTTTACCTCAGGTCTCAGAGGATACTGTCTCTGGTGTGGAAAGATGGTAGGATCTTTGAGATATATCTGTACTGGGGCAGCTGGTATTGCTCTGCCTACTTTACCTTTAGTTGCCCATACTTTACGGTTTATTTTTGTTTTTATAACAAGAAGGCAGCTTACTTGATCTGCATGCATATATATAACAGTATTTAGACAGGATAGGATATCTCTCCCAAGAAGAGGAGCTGGACTTGTGGACATAATTGAAAAGCAATGAGTAAAGAAAAAGCCATCCCAGTCACAACCTAAAGGTTGGGAGAAATATCGAGTTACCTTTTCTCTAGTGACTCTTTTCACTGATGTGTAGCAACTGGAAGGAAGGCCAGGACTGGAGAGGAGGATGGGGAGAGAGGCGCCAGTGTCCAAGAGCAGACTCACTTTTCTTCCTTCTGTGGTCAAAACTACTCGGGGCTCCTCTGTGGAGATGACAGTCCGGCCAGACGGAGAAGGCAGAGAGTGCCCCGGGCCCCTTCAGTCTTGCTGGATCAGCTGGTAAGAGGGGTCCAACCTCTGAGACCTTTACCTCAGAGGGCAGACTCCCCTCCAGTGGTTACCTCTGTAATCAGGGCATGGTCTAGGGGGCCTCTTGTTGCAGTTCTTGAGGTGGCCTGGCTCTCTGCAGCAGCTGCAGATGAGCTGAGTCATCAAGTTCTTCTTGAGAGTCAGACGCAGAGTCTATTTTTCTGAGAGCTACTACTGCAAATGCTGATGCCTTTTCTCAATCTCTCTGTCTCCTGTCTTTGGCTTTTTTTTTGCTCTCTATTATAAAATGTTGAGGAGGCAATTTTTAGTAAGGACTCAAGTGAACTATCTGGACAGGAAACCATTTTTTGTAACTTTTTTTTTTAATATTTGGAGTTGACTGAGTAATAAACTTGTCTTTAAGAACAATCTGTCCTTTTTATTGAGTTAGGATCTAGTGATGTATATCTTATCAATGCTTCTTGTAAGCAATCTAAGAAGACAGAGGGGTGTTTTTTGTTGTTGTTGGATACTTGACAATTTAAGATAATTGACTGGCTTATTTTTACTTGTTTTTAGACCCTCAATAATGTAGAACAATAATGTCTCTTATTTCAGTCTCCTATAGGATTTATAGGCCAGCAAGGGTCTTGTATAGGGACTGCTTGTGCTCCAGTAAGGATTTCTGGTTCCCCTGGCCGTCTTTCAGCTTGCAGCTGATAGTATACGATATGGTATTTATCACCAGCCTTAATGGTAGCCTGGGTTACTGTTTGTACCTCACCAGAAGTAAGTGTCTGATTTAAAATTAGCATCACATCTTTTCAGTCTAGTTTGAAGGTTTGTGTGAATCTTCTGAAGCTCTCAATGTATCTGTCTGGGTCCTCTGGGAACTTTCCCAGGTCTTGTTTGATCTGTTTTAGATCACTAAGGGAAAAAGGCCTTTGGACACAACCA